>PVKN010012032.1:0-21119 GCA_004027915.1 Capromys pilorides
CGATGAAGGTAGCTCAGAGGACCCACTGAGATTTGAGATTTGTCCCTCAGTGAGCCAAGAACCCCTGAAGCAAGTCAGCTTTATACCTGGTGAGCGTGATCTGGTGTGTAATCATTAAAGTAAAGGAGGACCATATGCTTAGTCATGAACATGACCACAATCTCCATTAACTTCCACCCCTTCCCTATCAGCAGGTTCATCCAGTGGTCAACCAATAGCATTCCAAGCAAGGGAAAAAGCAACAAACAGAAAGCTCACAGGTAAAGCTGCTATCTATCACCTGGAGTCCCAGCTTCCTGGGATTTTCAGCAACAGATCACAGCTGTCCCTGGGCCCCATTCATTATACTCCATTTCTTGAAATGCCAATTACACTACATTTCCCCACTTTTATTATTTTTTATGAAAAAATCAGGGCGAGGATTACAGACTGTCAAACCATAACTTGTTGATGGACCTGTCCTCATCACCAAACAGCACAGAGATCACATACCACTATGCTTCCGCTAAACCATAGGGTAACATGCAAAGGAAAGCAATACCATCTGCAACAGAACAGTGCCAGACAACTCCAACAACCACCTCGCAAAAGCATCATCAACTTCTTGTTGACAAGACAGGATCTTAATGGCAACACACTGTAGATCAACATTTTGATATAACAACAATCTGTTCTTTATCTTTAGATGTCAGTCTTTAAGGAGGTCAGCATTTGTTTGACCTTTGGCGTTTAGGTCTGGCCCATAGCAAGAGCGTTGTCCTTCCCATAGTTGCTAGATATCTTGCCTTCTATATCTTGCCTTCTTCCTTTGAGGGCCTAGCCTTGCCTGACTGCCTATAATTTTTCTATCTAACTCAGCTGCTTGCAACATTCCCCCCTTTGAAGAAGCAATCTGAACTGCCGTAAGGGATTTATGAGTGATGACTGTTCTGGCTTCTTCAGGCTGAAAGGGGTCATAGTTGGGAAATGGCAGTGAGATATACTCTCCAGAGGTTTTACCTAAAGGCCTTCAATAGACACCAGGCAATTTTATCTTAGGTGGGCAGAATAGCTTAGACCCTTTTATTTATGTAGTCCGACAGTTTGTTATAAGTCCCTCAAGCTTTAGTTATAATTATCTCTAAATTTTGAGAACTCATGAAAACCAGAATACACTATTTTTCCTTTTTTTAGTTACACCTTCTAAGAAAATAGTGACATTAGCAAGCTGATTTTGTTTTATTCCAATTTTTGAGGTATGATGACTGGAAGGAAAGTTAAGGTTGGAGAAGAACAAAGAGACCTAAGCCAATGTCCAGCAATAGGCTGGGTTTTCCTTTGGTCATGATTTCTCAGGACTCCTCTGTGGAGATGACAGAGACTGTCCAGACAGAGGGAGCAGGCAGACCCAGTGCCCTTTAGTCCTACTGGACCATCTGGGAAGCTGAGTCTGAGCTCTGGGGCCTCCACCTCAGAGCGCAGTCTCACTTCTAATGGCTGCCTTGGCAGTCATGGCATAGCTTGTGGGCCTCTTAAGACAGTCCCTCTTATTCTGACCTGGTTTCTGATAGCAGTAGCAGGTGAACTTTATCATCATTGAGCTCTTCTTGGAGCCAAAAGAATCAGAGCTAAGATTTGTTTTTTAAGGATGCAACATGGTGGCCACTTTTTATCTCTTTTGTTTTCTCTCCCTGGTTTTCTTCCCAGTTCCAACCCTCTTAGGAAGAGGCTGTCTGAATGACCTCCTACTCAAAATGAATCTTTTCATCAATTGGAGGTTTTGTATCACAATGTTTACACTTATTCATTTTCTGGGTTTTATTCGTCAAGCTGGTACCCAAACTACTTCTCCAGTATCTGTAATCGCACAAGAAAAACCTCTTCCTCATCTCTGGATAACTCCTGGGCACTACATGCCTCTTACTCCAACTTATTTTCCCGAGCTTTCAAAAAGTCCTCAGAGGCTGGGGAGATAGCTCAGTGGCTTAAGTGTCTGCCTGGAAAACACAAGGCCCTGAGTTCAATCCCTGGTACCACAAAAAAAAAAAAAAAAAAAAAGTCCTCAGAATCAGAGGACAGAGGCCGAAGGGCCAGAAATTCCTGCTCTACTTTCAAATTCTGTTTCAAGCTCTTCATTCAGCAAAGACAAATCAAGAGATGTGGTGCTGCCTTCATGTTCTGCGATGTCCTCATCAACTGAACCCCTTATAAGACTGCCTTTCTGAGTCTGAGGAATTGGCTGCAGACACAATTCCTCAGAGTCAGACTGTAGGACCTCCAAAACCAAGGAGATAAGGTTATATAAAGACCACACACTTAAAGGGATAGGTTTTCCTTGCTGGTGTGCTCTGTGCAGAGCTTTTGTAACCTGCTTCCAAACTTTTAAGACTAGAGCAGGTTTTTCTTTAGGTTGAAACCATGAACAATGTCTTTTTATAAGGAAAAATAATTCTTCAAAACTTTTTGGTTTCACCTCTATCCCCGCTCCTCTGAGTAATGTCTCTATAAGATGGATGTACTCATCTTCTATCGAAGCAAAATTTCCCATTTCTCTGGACTTTTGCCAGTGGTCTCACCTACTCTGGGCATACTTTTCCCACTTGGTCAGGCCTCTCTTAATTCACCCCTGGTTGTCTTTTGTGCCCCGTGTTGCACACCACTCGTTGTAATGTTATGTGTCAGTACCAAAAGGAACAATGAGAAGACCCGATGAAGGTAGCTCAGAGGACTCACTGAGATTTGTCCCTCAGTGAGCCAAGAACCCCTGAAGCAAGTCAGCTTTACACCGGGCAGTGAGCGTGATCTCGTGTGTAATCATTAAAGTAAAGGAGGACCACATGTTTACTCATGAACATGACCATGATCTCCACTAACTTCCATCCCTTCCCTATCATCAGGTTCGTCCATGGGTCAACCAATAACATTCCAGGCAAGGGAGAAAGCAATAAACAAAAAGCCCACAGGTAAAACTGCTATCTGGGATTTTCAGTAACAGACCGCAGCTGTCCCTGGGCCCCATTCATTACACTCCATTTCTTGAAATGTCAACTAGGTTAAACTAAGGACCAAGCTCAGGGCTTCCAGCTTGCTAGGCAAGCATTCTACCACTGAGATAAATCCACAACTCCCCAAATTTAGATTATAGTGGTTGTGGTACAACACTTATAGATCAAAACTCCCCAGGTATACACTTAATCTACATAAGTAAATTTACGTATATAAATTTATTTAAATAAAGAAGCTTTTTTAAATGAACTTGAGCAGAGGAAAGGGAAGAGAATATTCCATAAGCAGAGAATTCTTAAGCAAAGACACCAGACTACAACCTTATTACAATCCATATCAAAATTCCAACCCAGGAACATTCTGAGTTAGAGTTAGACTGGCCTGCAAAGTCTCATGTGTTCAGAGATGGAGCTTTTTCAAAGATGACTGGATCATGGGGGCACTATGCTCAGCAGTGAGTTCATCCACTGATGGGCTCATACCTTAATGTGCTGCTAGGAGGCTGAGGTTGATCCAAGAGGTTTGTGGCTAAGGCAAGCCTTAGAGTTTCTAAAATCCTCTTGTCTCTCTACTTCCTGGCTACCATGAAGTAAGCAGCTCTCTTCCTCCAGGTCTTTTCCCTTGTGATATTTCTGGCTTGAAACCAGCTAGCCATGGGCTAAATTCCTGAATGGTAAGCCAAATTAAAGCCCCTTTAAATTGTGAGTGTCTGGTATTTTGTCTCAAAGAGGGGGAGACTAATATTCAAGAGACCATATGACAAGAACTCAGAGAGTAAGAAGAGAAATGTTGAAATTGCAAGTTAGTATTAGACTTGGAAGCCATCACATAGCATATAGAGATGCTTGAGCATTTGCTCGCAGTGGTGGGGAACACATGGATGCTACATTAGCTCAGTATTATGGTTTCTATCTGACTGTCCCTCCAAAGTCTTATGCAGTTATCTTCTGGAGTTTGTGGTTAATTCTTCATCCAGTGCTGGGAGTATGGGTGTGCATGCTACACACATCCTAGAATGGGTAGTCTGCATATAATATAAGGAAAAGAGAAAGGCTCACTTTTGCTCTTTGCTATTTTCTGCCACCATAATGGCTGCCCTCTGCCATGTGCCTTCTGCCTTGGAACCGGACTGAAATCTCCACTAACTGTAAGCTAAAGAAACCTTTCTTTCCTTAATTTTGGATGTTGGGTATTCTGCCCCAGCAACAAAAGAATAAGACAGAATTTGTCATTGAGAAATGAGGTCATTGCTGTGACTATATATCTGACTATGTGGGTTAAGAGCCTCTGGGAATGGCTTATGAGAAGAGATAGGAAAGGTTTGGAGATGTCCCCTACAAGACAAGTGCTGGATTGCCTTCAGCTGTTCCATATGGGAAATTCTAGTCATAGCTGAGAAGACCAGAAGGCTGATAGAAATCCTGCCTGCAAAGACTAGGCTGGCGCCTCACCCTCAGGGTGCACTGAGATGGTGATTGAGACTGGGTGTAGTAGCACATGCCTGTAATCTCAGCATTTGGTAGAATATAAACAGGATAATCACTGTGAGTCCAATCTATGCAGTAAGACCCTGCCCTAAACACAGAAAAAAAAAAAAAAAAAAAAGACCAGTCTAGGGAGGTTTCTGCTGGGAAAGAGGACTGCATTAGTTGTTGGACTTCAGATGATGTGTGTTATGGCTTGGCAGAAAGTTTGTCTGAATTTTTCTTGTGTCCTGAGACTGAGATTAAAGCACAGTGGACTGGTTAATCTATCAAAAGAAATTTCAAGACAGTCAAATGTTGAGGCAGTGACATGACTATTGCTGAGGGCTTTTAGTCATATTCATTTTGATAATCAAGAGCAAAGAACCCAGCACATTGACTTAAAATGTTGTGATTTCAGGACCAGCTAAATAGATCAGTGAACTAAAGTGCCTACTTCAGCAAAACCAACAACCGGGGTGATATTCCCAGGTTGCCACGCCAGCCCCATCCTGGGGCTTGCTGAGATTGTAATTGAGACTGGATGTGGTGGCATGGACCGGTAATCCCAGCACTTGGGAGGCTGAAAACAGGAGAATCACTGCAAGTCCAATCTACAGTGAGACACTGTAGACCCTATAAGCCCTGTACTAAATACATAAAAAAATAAAAATAAAATGCTGTGAGTTTGTCCATAAAAGAAGCTACAATTAAGCTATGGGCTGCAAAGAGAGCTGAGAGGATCTCCACTGATGAAAAGGAACAGGAGAATGGGAAAGATGGCCTGAGGGCATCACAGGAAGCAGCAAGTCTCCACCCTTTGCAACATCAAAACTGCAAAAGTGAAAGACTTTGCTTTGAGGAGAAAGCTGCAGAGCCCCATGTTCCATAATAGCAGTGGCAGCCACACTAGGTTCCAAAATGGCAGTGTCACAGAGAATTTATTCCTTGGAATCTGAATCAGAGTGCTCAGCAATCCAGGCACTTGATCGCTACAGCCAAGAGAGAGGAAAATCTGGCTTCTGATCCACCTGGCAGTAGACCTTGGCACCATCCACATGGTGTTGGTTTTAGGCACATGCAGAACACAGGAATTCTGAGACTAAGAAGACTTCCGCCTAGATTTCAGAAGAAGGCCTGAGAGACCAACCAGTGTGCCCCTGAGAGGGAAGTATATGAAGCACAGAGTGAGAAGCTTAACATTCTATAGGAAACCCAGAAATTTGGAAAAGCCAGGAACATGGACCACCTGAGGAAAGCTACAAGGAGGGAGAAAAGCCAGCCCAAGACAAAAGCCATGGAAGTTACAACCAGCAGCAGAGCCGTAGAGGTAGAACCCCATGGAGCTCACAATTTGCCACAGATTGCTTCAGATGTTCCACATGGAACTATAGGATTTAATGTTTGCCCTGCTGGATTTTGGACTTGCTTTGGTCCCAATGCTTTGTATCCTGCTGCTTGTGCCTTTTGGAATGGTAATGTCATCTTATGCCTTTGAATGTTGAAAGTGTTTAACTTTTCATTTACACAGGGGCTCACAGCTAAGAGTTTGCCTTAGGTCTTGGAGGAGATGTGAAACTTGGACTTTTCAACAATGCTGAAACTTAGGACTTTGGCAACTCTTAAGAGATGGATTAAAACGCCTTTTGTATAAGGGATGTGCGTGAATCTTTGGGAGGGGCAGGGGTTAAATGTTATGGTTTGTAGCTGGTTGTCCCCTAAGAGCCTCATGCAGTCATTAGGGCAGTTTCTAGAGTTTGTTATTAATTCTTGATCCAATGCTGGGAGTATGGGTGCAAGTGCTACACCTGCCCTGGGGTAAATAATCTGCATTACAATGAAAGGACAGGAGAGACACTTGCCTTTGCCACAGCAACTGCTCCTCCCTTTGCTTTTTGCTGTTTTCTGTCATCAGGGTGGCTGCCCTCTGCCATGTGCCACTATGCATTGGAGCCAGCCAAGTGTGGACTGAAACTTCCACTGTGACCTAAATAAACCTTTCCTTTCTTAATTCTGGGTGCTGGGTATTTTGTCCAAACAATAAGAGGAGAGTAACTAAGATACTCTGCAACATTTCCTCCCCTAAACAACACAGCAGTTCAGTTTCCAAGGTGAACTACAAGAAGTGGTGATGAAGACTAAATAATCTTTCAGAAATGAGGCAATAAAACAATCTCTTATTAACAACTACATTCCCAGAGTAGTTTCAGGTTTACTTATTTTCCCTATACAGCTGCCCACATTCTTCTAACTCATACTTTACCCATATGGATAAATACTCTAGAACCATTTGTTTTAACAATAGTAGCTTTTATTTGCACTGAAAATAGCAGAAACAAAGCAACTCGATGAAAAATTTGTGCTCTCTCTCTCTCTCCCTGCCTCCCTCCCACTCTCCCTCCCTCCCTCCCTCCCTTCTCAGTTCCCAGTACTAAGTTAAACTATATTGGCTTCTTTTTCTCTTACCTCCCCTAAGAAATAGCACCAGTCATAAATATTATGGCTGTCCCTTAGACTCTGGCTGACATTTCATGCAAAATTCATTTCAGTGAACATCTACCTTTCAGTGATTTATAGCCATGGTGTTAGGGATTTCAGAAAGCAAAAGATTTGAAATACAACCAAACAAAGACCTCACCTTGTCAGTCACTAGGTGCTCTTTTTCCGGTGGGTGGTGGTACATTGGAGACTTATTGTTCCAAAATTAGAAACAGAAGGTGGAAGGGATTTCAAGTCATTATGTGCAAGATAGAAAGGAAAATGCCTGATTGCCATACCTGAGGGATCAATGTTTCAGGATGGGAGACATACCACCTCTTAAGAGAACCCAATTATAACTGAAGATCAGACACAGGCACAGCAAAGAGTGGAATTTACTCAGAAGCTGTTTTATCAGGGAGCAGCAACGTAGAGGAACAGAACTGGAAATAGAGACAGAGCCTAGAAACCTGCATCCAAGGACTTGTTTCCAGGTTGGGCATGAAGCCAAGTAGCTGGGGATTTACAGATGAGCCCCCTGGACCACAGTAGGGACTTGCAGGAGTGAGATCCTCGGACTGGTCTCCTGCTACATGGAGCAGTTTAGAGAGATCAGAAAGATGTAAACTTCCAGTGATCTGTAGACAGAGGCTGCATCACAGGAGGAAGCACTTGGCAGTGCTGATACAGAGAGAACAACACAAGGTGTAATAACACTAATTCTGTTTTCGTATTTCCTTGCACGTACTCTCTGCCTTTATCAGGAACCAGAAGAGTTATATTTAGGATGCTCAGAAACCACTGCCTACGAATGCATTCTCATATAACTTTCTCAACCTTAACTCGACTGTCACTTTAAATATTGAGCCATTTTAAAAAGCACTTGAACACCTGCACTATAGAGAGGATGTTTCATTTCCCTACTAGAAAAACAATCAGGCGAATTTAAATAAATCGCCTCGGTGTATCTCCAGCTATGGACCAGCTGCCTGGTTGTTTGTCCCTGACTTGCCATTACATGTAATATATCCCTGCCTGGTAGATTTATCTAACAAAGGCACAATGTGTTCTTGGCATTCTTTGGAGTAAGAACACTGGAAAAGCCATAAAAGCAAAGAGAAAGGTGACTTATGCTATCAGTAAGGAGTCTCTGCTTACACGGACTCCCAGTGTGTTCTCTGCCCACTCCACATCATTTTTCTCTTCCAAATACCTCCAAATCCTTGCGTGCTGTGGTTCTTAACTAAAGTCTCTGTAATAGCAGCATCATCACTTTGGAACTTGTTACCAGTGTAAAACTCCCCTCCGAAGAGCTTCTAAATCAGAAATTCTGTGGCCAGAACTCAGAAATCTGCAGTGTAACAATCCTTCCCTGTGATTCTGATCCACATTCAAGTTTACAGCGACCTAGGTAGCAAAAGATCATCACACCTGCCTCCAGTTTCTTTGTAGAGGCGCACATATTCAGGTTATTGCCCCCAAAGCACTGCAAGCCACTTTAGGTGGGGGAATTTTGCTTGCAATTATAAAACAGTGATGAATCTATCCAGAGATATAAAGCAAACTGGATTATACAGCTTTCGTGGGCTTTCCTGCCATATTGCTGCCAAATAGGTGGAGCTGCTGTCAAAATAAAGGGAGCTCACTCGGGTAATCCTATGGCCTCGCTCTGAGCATAGGCGCAGAAGGACGTCGCTGGGCTCTTACCTCCCTGCACGTTTCAGACCCAGAGCTAAGAAAGAAAAAAGCAGCTCCTACTCTGGAGAGCCTGCTCCATTCACAGGCGTCCGCTAGTGGGCGCTGTGGAGAGCGAAGGGCCTGGGAGCAATCACCAGAGGCCTGATGTCAGCAGGCCCTTAAGTCCCTAACCCGGGAAGCTAGACCACACTGCCAAAAAAAGGGAAGCTGCATTTCTAATCAGACAGTGTCCAGATGCTCTGATGTAAGCTGGGAAGATGAAAGAATGTCTATAAAGAAAAGCATGCATAAAATACCTTTTGTATGGGGCCGGCCAGGTAGCTCAGCGGACTAACTTGTCTGCTTAGGTAGGCACAGGGACGGGGGTTTGATCCCCAGTGTGCCGTGCCTCCCCTGCCTCTGGAGCGTGCTGAGATGGCTAATGAGACTAGGGGTGACAGCACACACCTGTAACCCCAGCGCTTGGGAGGCTGAAAGCAGGAGGATCCCTATGAATTCAGTCTACGTAGTGAGACCCTGTAGACCCTGTATTAAATAATAATAATAATAATAATGAGAAACTCTTTTTAAAGTACCTCATTGGGCTGGTGAGATAGGTCAGCGAACTAAGCACCTGTTTAGGAAAGCACAGGGACCAGGGTTCAACCCCCCACACCATATGCTGCACCAGCCCCAACCCGAGTGTGCTGAGCTGGCCACCGAGCCTGGGCGAGGTGGCACATGCCTATAATCCCAGCGCTGGGGAGCTTTAGACAAGAGGATCACTGCAAGTCTGAGCTGCATAGTGAGACCCGGTACCACATACATTAAAATAAATGAATAAAAATAAAGTACCTCACTGAAGCGTAAAAATCAAGAAGCTTGTCACACCTTGAGTTTTAAGTTTCAGAAGCAAACATCATAAAAATAAAGACACGCATCTCTAGCCTGGCTGTAGCCAGATGATGCCCTCCTGGCTTTGCGTCAGTGTGTGATATACCGCAAGAACTGCCAGGCTGGCCTGCTGCTTGGTGCTTAATGGTTTTTAGGAGGTGGTGATGCCCTAGAGCTCCCTGGGGTGACTCTTAGCCCATGATTCGAAAGCCCCTGTGACCCCTAAACCACGGTCTCCACCTCCCGCCCTTCTCTTTGGGGCTGTTTCTGGCTGCAGCTGCTGCCCTGGCCTCTTCTCCTCCATGGCTCATCAGGTTTACAGCACCGCACAGGCCCAAGTCCTGTGGGAGAGGGTGGAGCATCTTGGATGATACAGCACTGTTTTATGTGACCCTTGGGGTGACCCTTGCAAAGGTGAAGAGGGGTCACCTCATGGATAGATGTGTGCCTGGCGATGGTTTCACTGTGGACACTGTAGCTGTGGGGCACTGAGGATTGTCAGTGGGAAGGTACGTGACAGTGCATACTGCCAAGTTTAATCTTCAGTGCTTAAGAAAGTCCTCTAATAATTACAGGTTGGAGGGGGCTGGCAAGATAGCTCAGCAGTCTAAAGTGCCTACTTAGGCAAGATTAGGCAACCTCAGGGACCGTGGTTCAATCCCTGGTACCACATGCTGCACCAGCCCTACCCCCATGGCAGGCTGAGCTAAAAATATTACAGGTTAGAACAGAAGTGAGATGACATCTTAGCTGTTTAAGACCTTTTTTTAATGCATTTAGTACAAGGTCAAAAAAGAAAAAAAAAAAGGAACCATCCTATGGAGGGGCTGGGGAGATAGCTCTGTGGCACAAGTGCCTCCCTGGCAAGTGCAAGGTTGTGAGTTAAAACCCCAGTCCAGCAAAAAAAAAAAAAAAAAAAAAGTACAATGTCTACAGGGTCTCACTACACAGATCAGACTGAGAGCGATCTGCCTGTTTTCAGCCTCCCAAGTGCTAGGATTACAAGTGCACACCACCAAGCCCAATTTCAGTAGCCATCTCAGGGCACCCTGGGGCAGGGCTGGCACAGGATGCCAGGAATCACACTCCAGTCCCTGAGCCTGCCTAAGCAGGCACCTTAGTCCACTGAGCTACCTGGCCAGCCCTTAAGACCTTTTTAATATTTGAAAGGAGAACAATTTTCTAAAACTTTTCCCTACAATAGCTGAATTTCACCAGGCTAGATTATGACAGCCATAAAGACCCATTGCAAGGAGCTGGGGATATAGCTCAGTGGCATAAGTGGCTTCCTGGAAAGCACAAGATCCAGAATTAGATCCCTGGTGCCACAAAAAAAAAAAAAAAAAAAAAAAAAAAAAAAAAAAAAAAAAAAAAAAAAAAAAAAAAAAAAAAAAAAAAAAAAAAAAAAAAAAAAAACAATTACAGGAAGATAGTCGGGGATTTCCTGTCATGGTTTACATCTGTGTGACCTCCCAAAGCCTCTCGTGCCCATTTGTGGGGTGTTTGAAGGGTGACTGGATCATGGCAGTGTTACAGCTAACTGTGATGCTAGGATGCGGGATCCAGTCAGCAGACAAGGATCCCTGGGACTGTCGCTTGCTAGGCTGCAGCTCCCTCACATCTCCTCCCTTCCCTCTCTGCTCCCTGATTTCATAACCTGAGCAATTCAGCACACACACACACACACACACACACACTCACACCCGCCCTTCCACCTCTCCCACAACTACGAAAGTTCTGGAAATTCTGAAATATGAGTCACAATAGACCTCTCCTCCTTTAACTTGCCAGTGTCTGACATTTTGTCTCAGCAAAGAGCAAAGTGAAACACACTTTGATAGAACAATAATTTCAGAGCAGAAAAGGAAGAAACCTGGGCAACAACCCATGACCCAGATGCCTTCCTATCTTAATGAAGAGAGTCCAGGTCTGGAAGACAAATGAAACCGAGTGCAGGGCTGGGGAGATAGCTTGACAGTCTAAGTGTCTCCCTGGGAAGAGCAAGGACCTTGATTCAATCCCCAGTACCACATGCAGACCCTGCACCATGCCAGTCCCCAAACCCCAGCATGGTGGCGTGCACCTGTGATCCCAGCACTGGGGAGGCTGGAACTGGAGGATCACTACACATCCAAACTGCACGGCGAGACTCTGTATCAACAACAACACATTTTTAAAAAATGGAACTGAGTGCAAATTCCATCTTTATACTTACTTGGAAAAGCGACTCTCCCAGCTTGAGTGTTTATTTCTAAAAGGGAGATAAAATCTAACAACACTGCTGATAAGAAGAAGAGATCCTCAATGTTTTCTGTGATCTTTTTTAATTGTTACATATTTATCGGAACCCCTTTCCTCAGGCCAGTTATCAGGGTTCCTTGCGGTGAATCCCTGATCTCATATGCAGAATTATGGTGTGTGGCAGGAAATAAGGCGAAAAAGAGACCAGAATTGTGGGAAAATAGGGTTTGCGGGTGATCAGTATTCTGGGACCAGGCCTGGAGTCTCCACCTAGCTGCTGTTTTATTGAGCCTGTGCTTTTCCTGGAGCAGCATGGAAGTGGTGGTTGAATCGGCAAGTTGAACATACAGGCAACCGGCTGGGCTCCATCGCCACACCTGGTGCTAGTCAGCCTGTGTTGTCTTCAGCTGACCTCATCCTCTCCATGTGCCTCACTGACCATGAGGAGCCGCATTTTCCATTCCAAAACTGGCCTGCAAGGCAGGTCAAGGAGGGCCTCTGATTCTGTGTCAAGTTGTAATTTGTGGTTCTCAACCTCATTAACTATTACAGAACAGTGTTATCTATTATAAGTAATTACATGCCAATAATACTATATTAATAATATCTTTGAATGCTCTGTGTGCCCGTTTCTGTCCAACTGTCTGTTGTTCTCCCTGCCCCAAGTCCACCTAATGAACCAGGCGGCCCCACACAGCACTTTAAGGTGGTCACCTGTTGAGTTCATTGGCCCAGGAGAAGTCATACTAGAGGGTTCAAAGTCAGGCCTTCCTTCAGTCTTTAGTCCTCACGTTCCTGAACCCCTCATTCTTGGTGCTCTCCTAATCTTTGACTTGATTGCTGACGTATTAATTCATTTTGAGAATAAGGGTCAGACAGTGTGGGCACTTCCTGACCCAGCCTAGAACTGGCCACCAGCCTTTTACTCCCAACCTTGCCTCTATTTTCCCATGCTGAATCCAGAACCACCTCAGTCCATAGTCTCAAGATAGTGGGGAAGCTCTGCCCTCAGGCTAAATGGGTAGGGGACTGCGCGAGGGGAAAAGGACTCTTGGAAAGATCATGAAGCGAGGAGCACAGGAGACAGATCTCTCCTCACTGGGGCCCATGCGTACATTGATAGTACAAATTGAATCTGATTCCATCACCCATGAGACAACATGGGAGATGGTCAGTCTTCCATGCCAGACTGAAACATCATCCATGTAGTTAAACAGTGCGAAGCTATACATAGCAGTATTGAGGTTTCAGGATACCAAGCACGACAGAATGGCTGATTCTTTTCTTTCTGCTTTCACTTGTTCCTTCTCTCCATCAATCTCCTCCAAGCCAACAGCTCGCTGAGACATCCTTGGAGCCATTTATATGGTGCCACATCCACACAGTCTAATGAAGCTATCTGGCCTACAGTAATGAAAGAGGCCTGTTTTCAGGGCCACAGGACAAGCCAATGGAAGGATACTGGCCTATGCCCAGGAGATGTTTGCAACATACCAGAGATATACAGTGAGCTGAATTAAATATGAATGAGAATACAAAATATGGAGCTACACTTAATAGGAGACTGATCCCAGTTGTGCAGCTGCTAATCCTCATGGCAAGTGCGATCCCCAGCCCTGCACTTGAAAACTTGTTAGAACCACAAATTCCCGGCCACCTGTCAGACTTACTAAATCAGAAATTGAGGAAGGCACAAGGAAGGGCTGAATGAACTGTTTTAAGTCTTTCAGGTGACTCTGCAGCCCACTAAGATGGAAACACACTGTTCAATAGCAGTGTTTCTCAGCCTTGATTCCGCTGACATTATTGTTGTAGGTGCTTTCCTGTGTGCTTGGCATGGCTGGCAGCATAACCAGCCTCTGCCCTCCAGATGCCAGTAGCAATGCACCCCTGGCACCCATGGTTGTAGCAGTATAAGACATCATCAGACACTGTGAAGTGACCCTTAGAGGATGAAACCACTTCACCTGAGAACTGCTTAATGCTGAAGCACTTCCTGATGTGACTGAAACTATTATTATAAGGTATCAATATTGGTATAGAGCAGAAAAGTATAAAGTTATGCTCTCCTGTAATACTGAAGAAACACAAAGTTCTGCAAAGACCCACAAAGGACACCAACTCAGTACACACTCTTTGGAAAGCTCTAGTTCCTGAGTGCCTTTTAATTATGGGATTATAGATGGCTAGTTTCTTATCTGCAAGCTTTTCATATGTATTTTTTTATTCTCTAAATGTCCCATTCCATATACATCATATATATATATATATATATATATATATATATATATATATATAATGCAACAGAGGATTTAAAAGGAATAAAACAAAACTGACTAGAATTAGTATTGGAAATAATTTCAGACAATTATCCATTCCTCTGCTTCAATCTATCATGAAAACCAGGAGTCCCAAATGACACAGCCACCTTCTTGCCAGTCTGCTCTTGCCCAGCATGTAAGTAGACAACCCTCGTAGGTGGCAATTTACAAATTACCCCTTGCCTTCACATGTGTCCTCTTATTCAATTATCACTTCCATCTTTTAAGAGCACTTGAGCTACCAGGTTCCTGGTACAAGGTAGTTTCAGATGTATACACTACTAAAGATGCACGGGTGATGCTTCCAGCTATTTTCGGCATGAAAAACTAGACCATGTCCCAATTATGCTGCTCTTGGTTGCCAAGTCCTAGAACAGAGCTACACCCATAATCCCTTGATAACATGTGGTCCCCAAACCAGTAACATCATATCATCTGGAAACTGATGAGCAAAGTAGCATTTCAGAGCCTCCAAAATCAGCTTCCTTTCCTGCTTAGTTTTCAGAAGCTACCTGTATTCCTTGGCAGGGCCCTTTCTCCAACTTTAAAATAAGCAGCGTAGTATCTCCCTATCCTATCTCATGCTCTTGTGGTTTCCCTCTCCTGCCTGTCTCTTTCATGACAAGACACTTGTAATTACTGTGGACCTGGCTGGATTACCCGTAATGATTTCCTCATCTCAAAGCCATTCTCAGATTCCTCACATGCTCCAGAAATTAAGATACAGACATTGTTTGGGAGAAGCAGATTAACATGCCATCTATGACAATTAGTGTATGCTGAATCGGATTGAAACAGGATAAACTCATGGATGGTGGCTTGCTTCTCCCCTGTGTGCTACTTTCTCAGGCACCCTGTCTGTCTCAGTTACTCTTGTCTTGTTGCTGGAACAAATACCTGACACCCAGATTTAAGGAAGGAAAGGTTTATTTAGCTCATAGTTAGTGGAGGTTTCAGTCCATACTTGGCCGGCTCTGAGGCAGAGTGGCACGTGGCAGAGAGCAGTCATTCATGGTGGCTGCAAAGAGTAAAGGACAGCAGGTCATGGCAGTGGAAAATAGCAAAACAACAAGAGCAAAAGGGAGGAGTAACAACAGCAATGGCAACCGAGAGCAAGTCTGTCTCCCTCACGTTGCACTCAGGCCATCCACCCTAAGGCAGATGTAGCACTCACACCCATAAGCCCAGCACTGGATCATGAATTAATCACAAGCTCTAGAAGTATACCCCATACCCGCATGAGAATTTGGAGAGGCAACTAGACACAGCTATAACACTGTCATGGTCTCTTTTTTCAGTTATGCCTGGACTACAGTGTCTAGTTCTGGCCCTTATTTTTAATTAGTACATGTGTACAATAAATAATGAACCCAAAATAACCCCATTCCATCTTACAAAGCCATCTTAATTCGGTTTGGAGTGGCAAGCACCTCAAGTGCAACATTTCTTAGCCATGCTTCAGTCTAGTAATAGTCAAGAGTCAGCTCTGGACCTCAGAAGCATAAGCAGCAAATGCCAAGAATTTCTGGAAAAGTTGGGTTTCCTGATATAAACACTGAACTTTCCTCATGTTTTTTGTTCCTTCAAGGAAAACAGATATAGTGACTAGACCTGGAGCAACTATGTTGGACACACAAAAACGCAAGAGACCTGCAGACCTCAGTCCTGAAATCTTTACATGGATGGATCAATACCAATAACTTTCTACTCCTAAGATTCTTTTTGCATGAGAAAATAAACCAAGGCTAACATTGATTAAGGCAGGCATTCTTGGGTCTATTCACTGGGTTTTTCCCCCTCTTTGCAGCCACGCAAAAATATTTACTGAACCCTCAAACGGAAGTGAAAATATTCCTTGGCAATGCTGTGCCTTAAGCGCACTGAGTTTTGGACACCTTCCCAGATTTACTTCCACAGACTCATCTCCTTCTCCTTACTCTCCCATTGGCCCACTCCTCAGGCTGCCAAATCCCCAAAAATGTAGCGCAGTCCTGCAAAGTTCTGCTTTCACTACATATCTTGGACTTAACTTTTCTTACTCTTAGAACAAACAGAGCAGTGGACTGTGGGTTCACAACATCACCTCCTGTGTAGAATGCAACTCTCAGGGACCACCCAATGCCTATTGAATCAGAAACTCTGAGCGTTGTTCCACAGGTCTGTGTGTATTATCAAACCCTACAGGTGATTCCACCGTGTGCTAAAGCTTGAAAACACCTGTTATGTGGCCCATGCACATCTTCAGATCAAGAAAGTGAAGTACTTGTAGAATGTCCTAATTAACCAAGGCCTCAGAGCGTCAGATTAAAGATAGGCCCCGGTGCCTATTTCAGGCTTTTTGTGCTGCATAGAAGGACTCTTCACCCACACACCTCTTTTGATAGTCTCCTTCTAAGAAAACTGCCATGCACAAGAGAGGGAAAGAAAGAAAGGTAGATCTTGCCAGCTAGTTGACTCTATAGTATTGATTACTGATGGTTTTGTTTTCCTTCTCAAGGGAATTTTTAAAGAAAAACACAAATCTGGAGCTGGAGGTAAAACTCAGGGATACAATACTTGCCTAGAGTGTTCAAGGCCCTGGGTTCAATCCTCAGCACCACAAGAAAAGGAGAGAAGGGGGAAAAGACAGACAACTCAAGCTATAATACATCATCTTAGCTCATTATGATGGTGGCTAGGAAGGAAAAAGATGGGAAGAGGATGGCGGAAGAGACAAACAAGCGTTGAGAATGTAGAGCAATCACTAGAAACTACTAGTAGCAAAAATATAAAATGCTACAACCATTCATAAAAAATACTATGTATCTCCCTAAACACTGAAAATAGAATTACATATTACCTAGAAGCAATATGCCAAAAAATTGAGAACAGGAACTCAGATACTTGTACACAAATGTTTATGATGTTATTCACAATGGCAAAAGGTGAATGCAACCCAAATAACCCATCAGTTAATGCCCACAGAGGAATACATTGTCTGTGGTGTACACATACAATGGAATATTATTCACATGAATATTCATTATGTTTTATTAATTACAACATAAATGAAACTTGAAGACAGGATGCTAAGTGAAATGAATTAATGACAAAAGGTTATCATATGATTCCACTTATCAGAGGTCCTTAGAGTGTTAAAAATCCATAGACACACGACATATAACGGTGTTTGTCATGGTCTGGAGAAAGGGAGATTGGAGAGTTATTGTAAAATGGGTACTGTTTCACAAGGCAGAAAAGTTCTGTAGATGAATGATAGGGACAGTAGCATAATAATGTGAATATGCTTAACTGTGCAATTTAAAATGGTTAAGGTGATACATTGTATGTTATATGTATTTCACCACCATCTTAATTGTATGTTTTTGTTATTGTTTTGTTTGATACAGGGTTTTGCTATACAGTTCAGATTCCTAGTGATCCTCCTGTCTCAGCCTCTCTAGTGCTGGGATTACAGGCATGCACCACCATGCCTGATTTCTGGGCCATCACAGTGCACCAGGTGTTCCCGGGCTGGCATGGCACGCAGTACTGGGAATGGAACTTGGCACCTTGTGCTTGCCAGGCAGGGACTTAGACCACCGACCTATCTTCCCAGCCCCTAAATCTATGTATTTAAACAAAGAGAAAAATAAAACCCAATTTGTGTATACATTCTTGACAGGCAACTATAAGAGATAACATAATCAGGGTGACTTCCTTGGCAATACTTAAGCCATATCCCAAAACGAACTCCAAACTCCATACTGAGTCTTGGAGCACAGTTGTAGACCGAACAACAATCAAAGTGTTTTCTTTGTCTTTATCCAGAATATCACAGAGGGATAATTTCTTAAGAAATATTATTAAAGATATAACACGTTGGGAAATGGAGATGTCAGAATCTTGGTGAGACTGAAACGGTTGGGCTTATCATATCCTGTTTTGAATAAAGAGAGAGCAAACCCTGTATCCTCCAATGAATGCCTCCTGTCCTTTCAGGGGTGTCCCTGCTCTTGCAAGCAAAATGAAGGAGGCGCTGCTGCTCCTGCAGAATCACTCCCAAGGACAAATGTGCCTGTCAGGAGAGCTATTACAGTAATCCATTCTCCTGGGCACTGAGATGGCACAAGTCCAATGTCAACTGACAAAATTCACGACCATTTCTGACAGATGGCCACACTTACTAGTGTTATCCCGGTTTTCTGACTCTGAAATAATTTTCTATTTGTTGAAAAAATATAAAAATCACCCAGAGAACTCCATATTCCCTTTATTCAATTTCGCTAATTTTTACCATATTGCCACATGTGCCTTCTTGTCCTTCTACCCATATCCTCTTTCTCCTTCCCCACTTGAGAATGTGTCTTTTCTCTTACAGATTTTGGTATATGTTTCTTAGGAATAAGGGTATACTTTTACAAAGCTAAAGTATTCTCTAATTCAGGAAATTGAATATAGATAAAATACTCCATTATTCTACGGTCCATAATTCAGTTTTGTCAGTTGCACCAATAATGTCTTTTAGAACATTTCCCTCTCCATTACATGATCCTGTCAAGGACCCCAGATTGAGTTTTATGTCCCATCTTTTTAATATTTTTAAAGCTGGAACAATTTCTCAGTCTTCGCTAGAAGTCAGCTACTCTGTAGAATGTTTCTCAACTTGAGCTTGGCTGATATTTCCTTATGATTGGCTTCAAGTTACATTTGCCCAGCCACAAAGCTGCATAAAGTGACACAGTGTCCTTCTCAGACCGTCACCTCTGGAGTCACAGGAGTTTATCACTGGTGATATTAATTTTTATTACTGGGTCAAGGTATTGTTTAGTTTTCCTGCTGAAACATATTTATTACCTTCTTTGCACCTAATAATCTATAGGAAACACACTGAAAATGTGAAAATATCATCATCTGCTTCTCAATTTACACTCTACATAAAGAAGCCACTGATGATTCAAGCCTCAGACCTTCTTTGCTATGGTTATTTCAGAATAGTAGTTTTCAAACAAGAACTCCCTATCCATACTTGTCTGGTGGTATTCTACCTCCCCAGTAACTCCAGATGAAACTTCTTTTTTTCACTGGCTTTATTTATCTATCTATCTATCTATCTATCTATCTATCTATCTATCTATCTGGACTCATGGATTATTATTCAGTCAATTACAATGAACTGCTGTTTTGACTTCTTCCTGTCTCTGTCTCTGTCTCTGTCTCTGTCTCTGTCTCTCTCTCTCTCTCTCTCTCTCTCTCTCTCTCTCTCTCTCTGTTCTGTGAGACAGGGATCTTGCTCTGCAGTTCAGGCTGGCCTTCAACTATCCAGGTAGCCCAGGCTGGCCTTGAACTTGTAGCAATATTATCTCAGCCTCCCAAGTGCTGAGATTACAAGTATGCATCACCATGTTAGCTTTCTTTTTTATTTTAAACAGGAAAAAAAATAACAAAATTTCAAAACAAAATAATAGGAGGGTAGCAATGCTACTAAAAAGTTCACATCATTTTTATCCATTCCTCTGTTGATGTATAGTTAAGTTGTTTCCATAATCTAGCTTGTATATATAGTGTTGCTATAAACATGGGTACAGTGTTTTTAGTTCTTGGGTAGATATCCAGAATAGGAAGAGCTGGGTCAATGGGACCTCCAAATCTAATTTTTTGAGGAATCTCCACACTGATTTCCACGGTGATTTCTCCAGTCTACACTACTACCAACAGTGGAGAAAGGTTCCCACTTCCCCACAGCCAGCAGCCAGCTGACAAACGTTTTTCCCCACACTGTAGGTTTTCTCTCCTCTGTTGATGGTTTCTCTTACCGTGCAAACCCTTCTTAAGAAGATTCCAGTTGTTGATTCTTTGTAATAGTTCCTGTGCAACCAGGGTTTTATTCATAAAGCATTTGCCTACATCAATGTCTTCAAGAGTTTTACCCAGCCTTCCAGAAGCTTTAATGTTTATGTTTTAATATTTAGAAGTTTGACCCATGCTGAATTTACTTTAGTCTTTGGTGAAAGATATTGGCCCACAATTTTGCTGTTTTTATTTGGTAATTAATCTAAACAACTACTTCTAAGATAACAATATGCAATATAACAACCATTGTTGTTTTCTTATCATCTTGTTTTGAAATTCTGTATCATTTAATGATTTTTATTTTTATTCTCCTTAAAATTAAAAGGTATGGGTTCAATTTTAAACTTTGGCATGTGCAGAACCAGTTTTTACAGCACCATTTATCAAATAAGCTACCTCTTTTCCAGTAAATGTGATTGACACCTTTGTCAAACATAAGGTGGCTGAGTATGTCCGGAATTGTTTTTGCATCTTCTAATCTGTTCCATTGATCTTTAGGTCTGTGTTTTTGTCAGTACCATGCTATTTTTTTTTTCCACAGTATCTTTACTGTAGAATTTCAAGGCAGGAATTCTAATGCCCTGGCCTTGCTGTTGTTGTCCAGAATTGCCTTTGCTCTTTTAGTCTCTTCTGGTTCCAAGTGAGTTTTAGAATTGTTTTCTCTAATTCTATGAAACATGTTGTTGGAATTTTGATCAGAATTGCATTAAATCTGTATCACAGTTTTGGAAGTATAGCCATTTTTCACTACATTAGTTCTTCCTACATGAGAGCAAGAGATATCTATCTTTCCATTTTCTGATATCCTCTTCAATATCCATTTTAGAGTACTGTAGTCTTCAATGTAGAGGTCTTTTACATTGTGCATTAGATTGATTCCTAGGTGTTTCATTTTTTAGATGCTATTATAAAAGATAAATCTCTGATTTCTCCCTCATGAGTTTGTTTTTGTGTATAGCAAGGCTATTGATTTTTGAATGTTGACTTTGTATCCAGCTGTGGTACTGAATTTTCTTATTAAATTTAGCATTTTTAGTGGAATTTTGGGGGTCTTTTCTATAAAGTGTCATGTTCATCTGCAAATAATGATAATTAACTTCTTCTTTTCCTACCTTTATTCCTTTTATTTCTATTATCTAATTTCACTGTCTAAAGTTTCCAGGACTATGTTGAATAAGAGTGGAAACAGTGGAAATCTTTGTCTTGTTCCTGATTTTAGAGTAAAGCT
>PVKN010012033.1:0-21119 GCA_004027915.1 Capromys pilorides
GTGTTATATAAATTGCTGCTCCTGTGTTGGGTGCATACATATTTGTGAGTGTTACCTCTTCATCCTTAATGTTTCCCTTGACCAGTATGTAGTAGCCTTCTTCGTTACATTTGATCAATCTTGGTTTGAAGTTTAGACTGTCTGCAAACAGGATTGCTACCCGTGCTTTGTTTTGAGGTGCTGGAGTATGTAGTATTGTTTTCCATCCTTTCACTTTTAGCCTATGAGTTTCTTTATGAGTTAAATGTGTTTCTTGTATACAGCATATTGTTGGGTTTTGTTTTCTTATTCATTCTGCTAGTCTGCTTCTTTTAATTGGAGAATTGAGTCCATTTACATTGATAGTTATAATGGAAATGTATTGTGTTACTATTAACATGACTTTATTTACTACTGTTTACCACTTTTTCTCTTATGTTTAATTGGTTTTCCTGTTTGGTGGGATCTTTCTGTTCACATTTGTTGAGTTCAAGTCGTTTTGGTCCCTCTCTAAAATATTTGTTAGTATACTGTGTAGTGTTGGCTTTGACGTCATAAAATTCTTTAGTTGTTCCTTGTCGTGGAAGTATTTCACTTCTCCCTCATACTTGAGTGAGAGTTTTGTCGGGTATAGCAGTCTGGGCTGAAATTTGTTTTCATAGAGGACTTGAAGTACTCTGCTCCATGCTCTTCTTGATTTCGTGGTTTGTGAAGAGAATCTGCCATTATTCTGATGGATTTTCCTTTAAATATGATCTGCTTCTTTTCTCTAGCAGTTTTTAGTATGTTTTTCTTCTGCTGGATTTCTGGGATCTTGGCTATTATACGTCTTGATGTGTTTTTATTTGGGTCGACATATGGAGTTCTGTATGCTTCAGTTACCTGAATGTCCGATTATTGTCTCATCTTTGAGAAGTTTTCTGCTATTACTTCTGCCCATATTGTTTTTATATCATTTGTATTGACTCCTTCTTTCTCATTGATTCCTATTAATCTCACGTTGTTCATTCTTACATCATGTTGCAGATGTTGAATTATTTTTTCCTACATTCTGGTTGTTTTTAAGAGATCCTTTCTTGCCTTTTCACTAGCTGTGAGTGTGTCTTTAAGATCTGAGATTCTGTTTTCACTTTCATTCATATGGTTTTGCCAGCTTGTGATTGAGATTTTATTTTCTTGTATATCTCTTTGATACTGTTTCAGGCAATCTCTTTCTTATATTGCTCAGTCATGGAATCCATCATTTTTCTATTCTCCTCAAATTTTTATCAATGTCTTCTTTAATATTACTTAAGTCTTTCATTATAGTTATCCTTTCTTTTTCTATTTCAGAGGTTATTTCTGTTCTTGTTTCCTCTCTACCTTTCTGCAGTTGTTCTACTTTAGTTGCTCTTAATTTAGAAATGACTTTTTCAAGTTCAGAAATTTTTTCTGATCTCATTCCTTCTATGCTTTTCTGCAGCTGTTTTTTAACTTCGGTCTCTAGTACTTCAAAGATTTCTTTTTGAACTTCAGAGCTTACCTCCAATCCGAGTTCCTCTATACATTTCTGCATTTATTTGTTTAATTCAGATGCTATAAATTCAGAGATTTTGGTTGTATGATTCCCAATTTCTTGTATGGTAGTGACTCCTGTATTTGTCTCTGGTGGGCTCGGGACCTGCGATTGCATTTTGCTCCTTGTCTGTATCATTCTGAGTAGCTGTGATCTTTGGCACAGGACTGTGTGCCCTTGGGTTATTCCTTCATACTGGGCTTGTGGAATGACTGAGCTGCTTGTAGGCCGAGGGAGGAGGGTCTCACTCACCTGTCGGGTCTGGTGTTGGGTGATAGGTTTCACTGGCAGCGGGCCAGAGGACGTCTCACATGGTGGGCCTGGTGCTGGCAGGCCTGACGCTGCCTGATGATGGTAGGAAGCACTGGTGGTGGGCTGGAAGTCTCATCTGGTTGGTCTGGCACTAGGATTTTGTTATTTTTAAAACCATGTTGATCCATTTTCTCAGTGGTCCCATAATCTCCTTGGGCAGAAAATCTGGGAAACCATTGAGTTATAGGATGTTACAGCACAGATTCTCTTATGTCCTGAGTCCGCACTGACCTTGAAGGGCTAGCGTCAAAATATTGACATTCCTTGTAGCCCTTCTGTCTACTTTGTAACCCTCATCCTTTTCCTGCAGAAAAAAGTCAAGTAGCATTCTCTCTTTTGTGTTTCCCACAGTTGTCTCTGTCAAGGTTTGCAAAAGTTTCTCCCAATAGTTTTCCCACCTACCACTGATTTTAGAAGAGAAGGCCTATAGATCATATTCTTTCCTTCTTGTGGGGAATCAGAATTAAGGGGCTTTTATGATCCAGATCAACAAGATGAAGGTCATAGGCTAAGTTAAGTTAAAAAAAAAAAAAAGTATTCAGGAATCCATCACCAGATTTCATATCCACTTAGCTGAGTCTGGTGATATGTATTTTTTGGTTTTATAGTTTGATCTCTCTCTCAGAGGGTTTATATGCCCTACATCTACATTTTAGGTTTTTATTTTTTTTCTTAGCAGCCACGCTTTCCCCTTACATTCCTGTAGGGAGCTGATGAAAATTCAGGTGCTGTGGGCTACATGTTATCATCAGGGGGACGGTTCTCTGAAACTCTTCAAATGAGCAACTACAATAATAAGCAGCAACACAGCCTCTTCTGTGTTTTTCCACAGCGCAAATTCTCTGTTGGTTTCTCTGACCTTGAAACCTTTGTGCCACTGCTTTGCACAATTAGCAGAATCTAAATGTGTATTCAGGTCACATCTGTGCTGAATTGTTTTATTTATGTTGATTGATTGTGGATTATGACACAGCATCCCTACTTATCCAGAGGAACTGGAGTAAGGATTTTTAAGGACAAACAGTGAACCATCTGTGGAAAGGTTGAGAAGATGGAATAGGGTGATCTGCAACTTGACACTGTAAACTCCAAGTAGGAAATTTTATTAAACCATAAAGAACACCTGTACTGTCTTAAAATTGTAAAAAAAAAATTAGACTTTTTAGACACTGGCTGCATAATGAATTTTGTATACAGTGAACATAAAACTTTTTCACCTATTCTAGTTCCTGAAGAGGACTATTTAGTACATTCCCTCCCTGGGAAGTATTTCAATTTTTTTTCCCACCATTTATGACACTAACTAGCAGTAATATGTAAACAACTTTAGAGTGCTTTTGTCCTAATCTGAAGTAGTGATAGAAAAATTATTTTTTTATTGGTATATGTTTCTGATACATAACTACATTCACTTGGGGAATGGGTCTATCATCTGTCTATCTATCTATCTATCTATCTATCTATCTATCTATCTATCTATCATCTATCTATATCTTATAAAAAACTATAAAAAGTTTTTCAATTACTGTATCTTACTTAAAAATCTAAAAGAAAGGGCTAGTCAGCTAGCTCAGCAGATTAAAGTGCATGCTTAGGCAGATGCAGGGGTCAGAGGTTGATCCCTGGCCTGCTTTCCTAGCTCTGCCCTGGGGTGTGCTGAGTCCTGAGACAGTGATTGAGAATGGGCGTGGCAGCATGTGCCTGGAATCCCAGCCCTTGGGAGGCTGAACACAGGAGAATCACTACAAGTCTAATCTAAGTAGTGAGACCCTGTAGATCCAGCACAAAAACAAACAAACAAACAAACAAACAGCAACAACCTAAACCCAAAAAAACTAAAAGAGTTACGAATGGCCTGAATCTTGTGGTTTGCGACTTATCCCAGTTCTCAGAGAGATATTCTGCACCTCCCAGGGGTACGGACACCACATAGTTCTTGTTTAGTGTTTCTCAAGAAACAGCAAGACATATGTTCATGGTCACGTGGCTTCCTGCTCTCCTCAGTGTAGCAAGAAGCACCTGTGCTTTGGAGATGAGGAGCTAAGCTCTGAAGATTTTGTTGTGCTCTTTAAACCTAGAGATTCATTGAAGGTGTACAGGCACAAGGTTATAATAACAGTGTGGTGAAGACGCTGGTGATGTTCTCACCAAGTGAAAGGTTGGGTCTGACATTGCTGGAGGGAGAACAAAGACCCAGGCTGAGTCAGTGACTCTGCAAGCAGTGATTTTATCTATCATACCATCTTAAAGAAAATGGACCAATTTTCAAAATTGTCTTCTTCCAAATGTTTATGACATTGGTGCGGTTTATTGTTTATTCAGATATGAACTATAACAGCAGCAGCAACAACAGAAATAATCTTCAACTCCTTATTCACAACCTGTGTAGTGTTGGGGAAACTTTGCCAGTGTTAAAGAGCCCATGTCCTGTGGGCTTTTTTCTAAGTTAAGAAATAGAGGCAAGTGCAGAGAACTTCCTAGTACTCCTAGGAAGTAACTAGTTTCTTTTTCTAGCAACTGTCTCTTTTTCACTAATATTTATTCCCTGATTCTTCTATTGCTTGTTTAAAGGAGCTATGACTTTCATTTAAGTATCTGCCCATCTGATTCCAGATAAATTCTGTTTCAAACATGGTGATCCCAACCTGCTATCCAGTGATTTGTTTTGTATGGGTTTGCAACCTGATTCTGGCCTAAAAGTTTGCCTCAATCTTTTGCATCTTAGGCAAGAGACTCCATAAAACAGTACTACTTTTCTGTCTTTAGTTATTGTCTTGAATGGATGTCATACTTTCAAGCCATCTTGCAACTGGTAGAGAGAAGAGTTAGAAAGTAACTAGGATGGAAAGTAACTTTGATGATGTCCTTGAGCTACACAATAAAACCATACCAGAACCTTATGTTAGTTTATTCTTGTCTTTTTTTAAAAAAACAACCTTTATATTTTAGGGTAGTGAATTCCTAGCAAAATTGAGCACAAAGTACAGGCCACTTACCTGTACCTCCTACACTCCATGCATAGTCTCCTGCACTCAATATCTTGCACCCGACTGGAGTGTTTGTTATAATCAATGAACCTCCAGTCAAGCGTCATTGTCATCCAAAGTTTCATGGCTTACAGTAGCATTATTTCATTAAGGTTCACCCTTGGTGTTGCACATACTGAAATGATCCACTAAAACACTATCATACTGAATAATTTCACTGACCCTTTTACTGTCTTCACAATTTTTCCTTTTCCAGAATTTTATGTAGTTGGAACCATATTATACCGGTGTATAGGCTTTTCAGGTTGGCTTCTTTCATTTCACAATAAGACTTTTCCATCTCTTTTTGTGACTTAACAATTCATTTCCTCTGAACTCCATTTTATGTGAAAATATATTTATTATATCATATGCATATAATATATATTATATAAATATTACACATATTTACTATATATATCACACTAAATATCTATGTCTGTGTGTATGTCTATATCTATGTCTATGTTCATGTCCTTGCCTATGCCTATAGAAGTCTGTTTTGATGCTATAGTAGAATTTGGAAGCCTAGAGAAAACTAGCCAGTATGGGATCATGTAATGAGATTAGGAGTCAAGCACCCAAAGACCTACGCTGCAGTTTCAGGTAGGGTATTAATTAGTTTAAGGCAAAACATTTCTTTCCTAGGAAATCCTTACCACGGGAGAGACTAACACCAGATTCCCCAAATCCATTTTGCATAGGTTATTTAGTTACTAATTAGTGCATGTTATTCTCTTTTATGGGGGAAAGATAACAGTGAGCACTTTTTAAATTGATCTAATCAGACTGATGAGGGGGAGCATGTGTGTTTGTTGAAGAGAATATCTCCAGCTACATATGGGCAAAACAATATGTATTTCTATTCAGTGCTGGTAATCTTCTTGTGGTTCTGAGAGCAGTCATATGGTAAAGTCCCTACTGAGGACAGAAGATGGACTGACTGTGTCATGTGTGTTTATTCCACTCTGGAACTTCTTCAAAAAATGCTAAGTCAATTTATCGTTGAAGTCATGTGGAGTCTTGCTTTATGACTATTTGTCCCCCACAAAGCTTCATGCAGTCATGGCACAAGCTTCTAGAATTTGTGATTAATTTATGATCCAAATCCGGGATTATGGGTATGAGTGCTGCACCTACCCTGGGGTTGGTAATTTTCATTACAATTTAAGGAGGGGAGAGAGGCTTGCTAGAAGCCACAGGTGCTGTCTCTCACTCGCTCTTTGCAGTTTTCCACCACCATGAATGGATGCCCTTTGCCATGTGCCAGTCTGCCTTGGAGCCAGCCAAATATGCACTAAAACCTCCACAAACTGAGCTAAATAAGCGTTTCCTTCCTTAATTTTGGATGTCAGGTATTTTGTTCCAACAGTGGGTGAAAAGTAACTGAGACAGCTGCTTTAAGCTTAAGTGCTTTAGCAACAATACTATAAAATTGATCTTTGAGCTAAGTAAGATTCATGCAGAAGTGGCAATAGCATGAGTAACGATAGAAATGTAGGAAATCTTGTGGTGCTTAGGGGACAGAGAGACAGTGCTGGAGCAAGGGGCTCCTTTGTGTCTTGTGGGTGAGAAGGTAAGCTAGTGTAACTGCTTCGGAAATCAGTATGAACATGTCTGAAACTACTAAAATTTGGGTGAAGGGAGAAAGCTTCAGGAGTTGGAGGGGGAAAGGAGAATGGAATAGGTGGGAGGAGTGTCACATGGCAATGGAAGATGAGATGGGGGAACAATGCAACTTCTAAATTAAAGCTTGATGGTAAAGAGGGAATGGTTTTTTTTTTAAAGACAAATATAGCTGTTGTTAGATGTGAGGGTGAAAGAAAGTAAGGAGTTTCTCTCCACTCATAATTCTTTTTCTTCTTCCTTTAAAATACATAGCACATTCTCTCCCTGATGCCCCTTCCATTTTTTCCCTACTGTAATGACCAGTATTATTTGTACTGTAGCTCCTCTATTATTATGCCTTCTATTATTCTATCATTATATCATACTTATTCTATCATCTATCTATGTATCTGTGTACCTATGTATCTATCATCTAATTGGGTAGTAGAAATTGTGCATATTTATGGCATACAATATGACATTTGAAGCATAGATGCATTAAAGTTTGTCTAAATAAAGCTAATACAAACATTACTTCATATGCTTATCTCCTTTCTTAGCAACTGTGAAGTCTATGAGGTATGGTTATTAGCTATAATACTACCTTAAACAAGAGATCCTTAAAATTTATTCTAAATAAAATTTGTATTCCTTGATTGATATCTTCTTGAACTCAGCACAATCAGCTCCTATTTACCACAATCCTACTCGCTGCTTTTATGAGTTTGATTTTTTTCAGATTCTACAGATAAAGCTACATGGTAGTTTTCCCATGATGTCTGGCTTATTCCACTTAGGATGTAAATCATACTTTTAAATGTAGTCATTACTACGTGTATCCCAAACAGGACACAAAGAACAAGGTATGTCAGGGAGGATGAGGATGAAAAGGGACCCTTTCTGTCTTGTGGTTGAGAAAGTAAGCTAGTGTAACTGCTATGGAAATCAGTAGGAACATGCCTGAAAATACTAAAAACAGAACTAGCCTTCTAGCCAGCTGTTTTGGATTTCATCTCCTTCAATATTTGTGGGATCAATTTTGGGGGAGTTGCAAATGTTTTGGAGGTATCTTGCAGTCTTGGTGCCTCATGACTGCTGTGTCTTTGTGGTGAAGTTATTGAATAGTTGGGACGGGAAGCTCTCCAGCTCCTGTGGAGATCTCTTGGGCATGTGCTTTCTCCCTGTGTCATGCCCTTGGCTTTAGGTACGATGGAATGGAAGTGACTGATTTGACCTGATCTAGGCGCTAGGCTACATCCCCGTCACCACAGTGTGAGGAATTGACAGCCGTCGGTGTTAGCAGCATTCAAGGAGCCATCATGTGTCAGCATATTATTGAAAATTTCTTTAAGTTTTTCTCTACTCTTTCACAACCCAAACAGATAAAGGGATTACAATAATATAGGATAGGCTAGGAAGAAGGAAAAGAAAAAGGTAAGAAACAATAAGAAAAGAATGGGAAAAGAAAGGGGAATGATAGTATTTATATGTTAGGAAAGAAAAGGGGAGGGAGGTTTGAAAGCTTTGGTGAGGGGAAGAAAGAACAAAAACAGTGAAGAGAATATAAAAAGAAAGTAAAAGAAGTTATAAGAACATTGACTCCAGCTACCAAGTCAGCGAAAGCACAAAATTGGAAAACCCAAGTATCACCTCGATGAGGAAGAACCTGACATGTAAAGTAAGACTGTCTGGAATGGCGGTAACCTCTAAAACTCATGCATAGCTACCCAGGCACACGTGCCTTCCACACACACACTGGGAGAAAAGGAAAAGTAGCTTTTGATGATAATTATATATAAGAACAGGGGGGAAGTGACAGATTTGAGAGAGTGAGGAAGGAAAGAAAGAAAATCCAAAGAAAGAATATAAACAAAAAGCGAGAGATGGTTATGGAGATCGATTCTAATTAATGAACTAACAAAAACAAAACTTCAGTAAACCCTATGTCACAACACTTGTGTGAGATAATATCACATGACCTGATTAAACAGCACAGAGCAAAAGCAGTAACAAGTACTTTTAAACACTTTTGCACACACACATGCACACTTCCCTATGCATATTTAAAAAAAGTAAGAAACATTGTGGTGGTCTTATACTGTAGTTAATTGTTAGATGCTGTCTGATAAAAAGCACAGAGGATATGAAAATCATTTTTTAAAAATTTCTTCTGCCTTAAGGGCCAGGGATGTAGCTCAGTGGCATGGTGCCTTCCTGGCAAGTGTGAGGCCCTGAGTTCTATTCCTGGTTCCATAAAATAAAATAAAATAAAATAAAATAAAATAAAATAATAAATTTAATCTGCATTTGTCCAAGGAGGAGAGGCCATATAGAGCAGACAGCTTTTCTGTGTTTGTGGATAAATGCTCAGATAGTTATACCAACAGCAGAACCAGCTCACAACTACCAACTTAATTCCTCCTCTACCTGGCAATAAAGGGCTTCAGAAAATCCAAGATGCCTGATGAATCTGTCACTAGCAAATGTGGTGTGACCTGATCAAGGTACTAGGTTGCATCCCATCCACAAGGAGCATGGGCTATGGCTCCATGAATTTCTCAAGTATGCTTTTGGAGACATGGTTGTCCAGTGAGTGGGCACTGCTATGTTTACTCTGAATGCCCCTCAGCAGGTTGGAGGGGCACTGGCAGGCAGAGCCCTCATTTGTCTGAGAGGCTATAGGTGCCCAGCTCTGCTCTGGTCTCTGCAGCAGTGCTCCTGGGCTCAAATTGCCCTCTCACCACAAACCCTGTGTGGCTAAAGTCATTGCAGAGCCCTCTGTGGAAACCACAAGTGGCTGATGTGATTCATCTTCCTGGCTAGGGTTCTTCTCAGAGTCCAGAATTTTGTCTCCTGAGAGCTAGTGCTGGAATTTTTCTCCTCACAATTTCAGTTTCTTCCTGTCTATTACCTTCTGTCTAGGCCTACATGATCTAGCGACGTGGGTAGCCATGTCCTCTCTTGATGGGACAGCAGATTCTTTGGCATTGCTCCTTCCTCCCTCTTATTAGATCTTGTTTTCCACTGCATTCCAGTCTCCAAAACTTCTCAGGCATCTGAAATTTACTGTTATATTTATTTTAACCACTTATGTTTGTGTGTCTGTGTATGTGGATGTTGAAAACAGTTGGTGAGAGTAAATTAGAAGGTCCAGTTGGCAGATGCAAAATTTTAAATGAGCTGTAATTAGGTGTCCCTAAATACACATTTCTTATTGCAAATGCTGTGTGATGAGAGATGCATAGTATTTTCCTGGTGAAGTATTTTAGGATGGGGTTTTGAAAACATTAATAATCAGAAACTTCTCTATCTAATAAAAGGGACAACCAAATGTTTATTGAAGCTTGTCACTGTCAAGATCATTGTGTTCTGGTTTATAGGGAGTAAGAAATAACCATTATGAGGGAATTAACACGGCAAAATATAAATCTTGCAAGTAATTAGGCAGCTGTATTTTTATCAGTACAGAATGTATTTTAATTTTTAATCAGGGCTTTTGTTCCAACTGACAAAGTAACGGCTTGTTTGCAATCTTCCACTCATGCAGCTTCCCAGAACAGGAATCGGTGCATGAGTGGCCCCTCTGTGTCTCATTTGCCAGATAGCCTGATGTATCATGTAATTCCCTCAATGAGAGGCCCCAAGGAAATACGCAGTACTTTGAAATTGGCTGTAGTTTTCCCATATATGATTCACAAGGTAAATAAAAATGGTCTGTTTTAGCAATGCATCCCCATTTACTGAGAAATGAAAAAGAAATATTATTATAAATGTATTGGAATTACTCTAGGAGAAGCCAGAATGATTTTTATGGGCCTACAATGCAGATTAAATCTCCAGAGAAAGCTCAAATTTGAAAGACTCCAATATAGATTATTGTTCTGTAGCTCATGGCAGAAATCTTCCCATCTATCTCCCATGCACTCTTGAAAGATATGTACATAATTTAGATGAGAAAGATATTGGGATTTCAGAAACATACCTTTGCATCCCTAGCCATCACTTCCGCAGGAAAGATCATTTGCTAAAGTGAATAGACAGAAAGATGTCTGTGGGATATTTACTAGAACACCAGGGGAAGCATGAGAATTTAATCAGAAATGCCGAATCTTGCTCTAACTCTTGGTTTACGAGCTTGAGTGAGTGGTGGTTTTAGCTGCCTGTGCTTTAGTTTTCTTACTGGTACAAATGGGATCATTTTACCCAACCAATGATTTTGTTTGATTATTGTGGTGATTTTATGATACATGGCAAGAGAAAGAAGTAGTATGTGATAAGGAAAACTATTTGACTTCTGACTTTTAAAACTGTGACATTTGGCAAATCACTTTATCTTTACAGTTTTAATTTGTTTTTGTGAACACTGAGATGAACATCTCAAAGGGTTTTTATAGAGTTTTCCATAACCCAGGTAAAATTTCTTGGAATACTTAGGAATACAGTCACATCTGTTGAATGAGTAAATATAGTCAGACTCTTCCTGCTCATTTTTATTTTTCCCTTGTTATCAAACTTTTATCTAAATCTCATATGAGTCAAGCTTTATAGAAGTCACCAATATTAGATACAGAATCTCCTTCTGAGGCCTTAGATACTCAAATCTTGAGAAGGATAATTTAAAAATAAACAAACCAAATAGTCCTACAATGAGTCCTTCTTTAAAAAAAAAAAACAACTCATAATGACCTTGGCTTTACAGATAATTTTAGCTTCAAACCTAGACAATTTAGTGTTACTTCTGCTCTACAAAGGAAGAGGAAGAGGAGCATCTGATTGCATGCTGCCATCCTGGAACCTCTGCCAGTGGGACACCCTCCCAAGAGGCCTTGTATACACACATGGGCAAGGTGTTCGGTGGGTGTGTGAAGCGAGAATGCAGAGTTTCCTTGGGAACTCCATACATACCTGGATCTTGACCTTGAGCAGAACTCAGAATGGTCCTTGAGTCAGTTGTGGTGGAAGGCACTTGCTGCAGGCCTTTGTTGGTGACCATCACGTCATCCTTGGCCATGTGAGGTCACAGCTCATAGACTCCAGTACTAGCAACATGGACCTCTGCAACAGGGCTCGCTCTGCCAGTGACGATGCCCAGCTCTGTAAAGGCCCAGTTCTCTCGGTCCACTTTCCACAAGACCCTTGACAGGTGCTAGACACCCCCTTTCTGCTCATCCATGGCCATTCCTGAGGACATGCAAATGTGCTGTATGTGGGACCCACTGCTGCAATAGCTGGAGACTTTCTGCTTAGCTTCCTGGAGCCCAAGTCTAGGGTATTTATGGTGTGAACCTCAGAGACCAGATGGAGGGGTAGCGTGCAAGCTGCTGAAGAGATTAAATGAGGAGCTTTGGGATCCTCTGTCCACAGAAGCCAGCAGCCCCTCCTTCTCACAGGCCCAGTAGGCCAGTGGTGCAGTGACACTGGCAGAGTCGGAGGACTCTTGCCTTCTGATGTAGGCATAGGAACAGACACAGTGCAGGCTAAGTCAGTCAAGTAGCAGCTCTGCGAGAGCAACAAGTACTTGTCCATCTCTGCAGAAAGTGGGAAAATGAGCAGTGCTGAGACCTCAGCTCAGCAAAGCAGAGTGCCTGTCCCATGTCTGTACATCAGTAGGCCTGCCTCAGGGGAGAGCTAAGTTTCAGAAAACACTGCACACTTACTGTGAGCACTGGTTTTGAATGAAGGTGTAGACCCCAGATCATACCCTCCTGGGAGGGGTCAATAACAGTGACAGAGGCAGGAGACCCTTCACCCAGGACCCCTCTGTTCCTATGAAGTAACATACACACTGCTAAGGAAAGTACAATGAAGTGCAGAACAAGGTGATTTGGAAAACCAGCAGAAAGAAGGCTTGCTCCCAAATAATTTGAGATAATCTCTTATCTGTGAAACCCAGGATATAAGCCCACAAAAAGACCATGACAGGTGAAAGGCCTGAGGAGAAAGCAGCAGCCTGTAGAGTGGATCCTTGAGAACAAACAGTAAAGTTTCTCTTTCTTATTGGAAATCAAGCCCAGGTGAGCAGAAGTCACTGGGATTTTGGTGACCTAGATCCAAGTCTTTTATTTTTCCTATTAGGTTCCCATCTTAGTCGACATGAGTAATCTGTTCTTATACAGGAGCCATGAAGGACAATAAGACCTGTACAAGTGGGGCGAAGGTTTCTGTGAGGTAGGAGAAGCTCTCTACACTCCTTGAGATGCAGACATCAAAGGAGATCTGCTTATAGGCCATCAGGTCACCATCCTTGAAGTCAAATCAGCTAGTGTTTCTGTATCCAGCTCATGATCCCATCACTGTGCCGTAGGTTATGGAATGACAGGTACTGTCATACAAGTGGGCACCTACCACTGCCACTTGTATGGCTCTGAGCCAATTGTCTGCCCTTTCAAGGATTCAATTTACATATCTGTAAAAGGATATTAGATGGCCAATACAACTTCAATGTGCTTACCCACTGTATTTATGTTGTGACATGTGACTGGGTGCATGGGAATTTTGCTGTTTTTGTGGATTATTGATAAGTGTGTGATCTTTTGTACAGTTGAAGGATAATCCTCCTTTGAATTAGACCCTAGCCAAGCTAATTTTGTACTACATTTCTTTTCTTTTTATTTTTACAATAGTTAATACCTTGCATAATGTTGTCTTCATTGTAGTTGTTCAGAGTACAAGATGCAAGCATGCTTTATTGTCTAAACCTCATTAGTACAGATCTTTCTTTTCATTGCATAAAGAGAAAGTAGCTGTATCTTTAGTCTAATAGTCCATAACAGTAGTGGATTATCAGCTCATCTGGCATTATTAGGGGCTGTTGACTTCAGCCTTTTACAACTCAGTATATTAATATAGCTTTCCTTTTTATACCTTGTGGTTCGACTTTTCTGCTGGATGGTTAAGACTAAGAAAAAGCAAGACCTACATTACAAAGAATGTGTAACTTTTGTATCTGACAAGGTCAGTCAAGGTTCCCTCAGGGTTTACTCTGAAACCATGTACTGCAATTTGCAACACTTTTGTCAGTGTCAGCCATTAGGATGAATCAAGCCATTGCTTGACCATTTTGCTCTCTGTGGAAGCATGAGAGAATGTTTTCTCTCTAGGTGGCTCTCCTTAGGCACACTGTCCATCAGCAATTACTTTCCTCTGTGGCCACATAATCTCCTTGAACAGGAAATTTGGGACACCACTGAGTTATATGCTGTTACAGTACAGGTTCTTTTATGTCCTGTGTTCTCACTGACCTTGAAGGGTTAGAGCCAAAATATTGGCAATACTTGTATCCCTTCTTTTTCTTTAATTGTTTGGACTTCCAACTTAAGTTCTTTTTAGTGAATAACATCAGTAAGATTTTTCTTTTACAAGATCTAGAACACAAGTTCCCACTCAGCCCACTGTCCTTCATCCCTATTTCGTTGTGACCTGTATGGCCTCAATGCTGCTGATTGTTAGCGTGTGCCAAGTGTATATCATGTTGTCATGCACCTTGCAAAGTTGAGCTGAAAAGTTCAGTGTGAAGAGAATTTCAACAGGCTGGGATGTCAAGGACTTATGTATCCCAATCCTAGGTTTGTCATCTAGTGTGTATGTGACTATATCATGACTTATTTTCTCACATGAAATAACCATTATGCCTACAGTGGGGAAATTTTGATGATACAGTGCTTGAGAGGTGATACAATCCTAACAGTAACCTGGAACATAGTAAGTCTTCAAAGACAATTGATTTTAAAAAATTCTTTCATTCTCCATGGAAAATTACAAGGAAGTCATCTCCTATAAAGAAGATATTGGGAACATAGTTCTAGGTTTTTTCTGTATCTGCTTCAGTAAATACCTGCTTTGTTCCTGGACTGTCCTCTACAGGAAAGTCTCAGAGTCTGGTGGAGAGCTCCACTTGGAATGAACTGGGATGAGTATGCCACCCTGTCATGCAATAGCGCTGTTTACATTTTCATGTGTTTCATGGACCAAGAGGAACAATGAGGCAGAGAGCAATCATTTTATTTTCCCTTTAGCAGAATAGGATTTATAGATCTATTTGAAGCAGTGTTATGTGGTGAAGCATCATATCAGTGGCTGTGGATGCAAGGGAGAGAGCATTAAGACCCAAATATCTCAAAAATCTTGAGAGATGCAGCTCTAAGAGAAATTCAATTGGCTGGAACAGATAAAGTAAATCAGGTGAAGTTCAGCAAAAATAACTGGTTTTGAGCAGGTGTTGGCAACCTGTCTATAACGACATAGATGATAGATATTTTAGTTTTCTGGAGCTGTGTCTGTGACACATACTAACTCTATCCAACTTAGCCATTTGCTAAGGAGCAAACATATCATGACTGGACCTGGTCATGTGCCAACAAAATTTTATTTATTTATTTATGATCACGATGATTTGAATTTTATATGACCCATTTCATAAAACAAGGTAGAAATGTAAAAGTAATTTTTAACTCCCTTATAATACAAGAACAGGACCTGGTGACAGCTTGCTGACTTGATATGGAGTGGTATCCACAGAATTACAAATTATAGAGAACTGAGCAAGGGAAGCTATTAAAATTGCAGGAAACAAAGGGCTGGCCAGATAGCTCAGTGGACTAAAGTCCTTACTTATGCAGACAGCAGAGGCCGGGGTTCGATTCCTGGCCTGCTGTGCTGGGCCTGCCCCTGGGGTGTGCTGGGATGGCAATTGAGACTGGGTTTGGTGGCGAGCACCTGTAATGCCAGCTCTTGGGAGGCTGTGAACAGGAGAATCACTAGGAGTGCAATCTACGTAGTGAGACCCTGTAGACCCTTTACTAACTATATAGAAAAAAAGAGAAAGAAATTGCATGAGACTTTTCCATGCTCTCTGGATATCATATAGAATGCACTGCTTCACTGAGAAAATGGGGGATGCATTTTACTTGAAGGCACTGCCTAAGCCCTAAGTGCAGCCTGGAGCCATTAGGAGTTGTGGAGAAAAATCAAAGAGAGCAATGACTGTTTATGGGTACATTCTAGTTCTAATAAGCTGTGATCTATTTTTTGCTAGTGCTTTAAAATATTTTTACTCAAAGTTACTTGTGTCCCTCTTTTTCTGGTATTTATCTCTCTCCTTTATGAAATATTCCTCCATCTTCCTGTTGTCCTCTTGAAGGCATGGTCTGAACCTTCTGAGGTGTACTTTGTTGTTTGAGAGAGAGATTTGTTGTAAGGTGAATGAGCCCCTATATTTCTCACAAGAAAGTTTACTTAATAAATCGAGCTCCTGACACTCTTGCTCATGTTGAATATCATGGAGATTTTCTGTCATGCACACACACACACCGAGGATCTATATATGTCCCCTGCTAATCAATCCTACTCAGAGAAATCCATGCTTTTTTTCTTTATTTGTATAAAACATACCTGAAAACTTGCATCACTGAAGACAACGTCAGACTTAGATAACTAGAAGTTCCATCAGATATTAACTGAATGACCTTGAACATATTTTCTGAATTTTACCTGGCAAGCGTTTTCCAAATGGATTTGATAATACATTTTTATTTATTATCTATTATTGGAAGCTTTTTAAAAATGTGTGGAAACAAAAGTATTAGGTTTAATTCACTTGTATATTCAAGTACATCCTGTAAATTCTTTGATAATGTTATATTGTCTTTTAGAAACATTTATGTAGGATGTACCTATTACTGCAGTGGGGGTACAGAGAGATGAGACATTTATAAACATGACGTCAGATTTCAAGAGATTATCTTTGAGCAAGAACAGTGTGATATAGGAGAAAGATGACTGAATTTAGGAAATCAGACATGCATGGCAGACTTGGGTCCAATCATAATTAGTTACAAGGATAGAAAATTTGTCTAATATCTCTGAAGCACTATTTTTTGAAGTTTAAAAATGAGGTATTAACCCCTGCTCTCATTACATGATTATTTTAAGAAGGAACTGAAATAATGAAAAGTGTTTTTATAAAGAGAAAAGTGTTATGCAAGTGTAAGTCTTGCCTCATTAGCATCATTTTATCCCCTGAGGCACCCTTAGTCTGTTCAGTGGTTCTAGGCATAAACAATTTGGAAACCAGTAGCAGAAATCATTAGCTAAAATAACGAACTTTTTGAAACTTTTATTGACAAATAAAATGTATTTACTTCATTTTTTCATATATGTGTAGAGATCCACTTGAAAGTACCTTTTATTCAATTCAGGAAGTACCCTTAAAATTCAATGACTGGATAATCACTAAATTACAAAATTACATTCTTCTAACATAGTCCACAAATACATATTTACTTGTGTTTCTGAAATTTATTACAGCAGAATATTGGATCATTGAAGCACCAGGACTCTGATGTACTCCTTTGATTATGAAAAAGCAGAACAATGTCTTTGCCAGAGTCCTAAGGGAAAGCAAATTTTTTCCCTGCTTCTATAGAAGGTCAGACAACTGGCCAATTTTACCAGAGTAGTCAAGCAGTTACCTGAACTAATTGCTTCCCTGAAATGACTTTCTCTTACTGAATATACTAGGTGTTTGAGTCCAGAGGGCTAATTTCACATTACTTGCCTGACCAAATAACATACAAATCCTCAGGCAATATGGTTTTTTAAAAAACAAAACAAAGACAATTAGAAAGTGACTATAGCAGCTCTTTTGATGTACTCGGTTTCTTTTTTGTTCCAGTACACTTTTCCCTCACAGAATCAGACTCTGGATTTGAATATATGATCCTCACAGAGCCATTTGTAGGAAAGATTTATTTCTTTATAAAATCAATGGAAGAACCTTCCACTATAGCTTTTGTTTATTCATCATGAGAAAAGAAATGTGAGATGAGATAAAAAATTACTGAATAATCAGAAGAAAAAGGACTCTTGCTTTTCTACTGGCATGGTTTGGTGAGCAATGCTATCTATATAAACAGACATTTTTTTTCAAGATGCTTATTTGGCACAATTTGATTGAAATTGGTACTAGACATAAGGCAATGTGTGGTGCAGGACACTTCTGGGAAATAGAAGCTGTACAGACAATAACATTTAAAGGGCATTATGATTTTTTTCTATATCTCCCCACAAAGCCTCTTGCAATCATGGGGCAGGTTTCTAGAGTTTTTGATTGACTCATGATCCAATGTTGGGATTATTGGTAAGTGCTACAACCACCCTGGGGAGGTGAGTATGTACAATACAGACAGCAGCTCTCTGCTGCTGCTCCTTCCTTTTTGCTCTTGTTGTTATTGCTGTTTTTCTGCTGCCATTAATTGTTGCCTTCTGCCATGTACCACTCTGCCTTGGAGCCAGCTGATTATGGATTGCAACCTCCACAAACTGTGAACTGAACAAACCTTTCCCTCTTTAATTTGGACATCAGGTATTTCTTCTCAGCAAAGAAAGAAAAATAACCAAGAAAAAAGATAATATCCAGCTGAAAGAGTTGGGGTATCACAGGAAAGCACCATAAGGCCATGTGAACAGTTACCTTCATGCTCATGTCTCTAATTCTTTATCATATTCAAATTATATTTGTTACATCTGTATACAGAGCCAAGTTCCATATTCTCTAATCCAAATCCACAAATACAAATACCTGGCTTTATATCTGCCTAAAAGTCTCAGTGACATAGCTAAGTAAGAAAGCTCAGAATTCGTAGACGAACACCCTCCCTCCAAAAAAGCTGCTCCTTTGGAATCTTCATTCAAAGTAATTGACAGCACTATTTGTCAAGAAACAAACCAGAAACAGCGATAGTTTTTGAAATTTCATATCTCTGCACATGTGAAAACTAACTCATTTCTTTTTCATCCATCATGCTTATCAGCACAATTATCCTCTAAATCTTTCTAAAACAGTGGTATGAACAACTAACTAACCAAGCTACTAATGAATAAGCAAACAAATCTTTCTTGGGAACAGGGCCATGTTTAGGGGAATGAAAGATACAATATAAAGTAAATAGAAACAGATTGTGAAAAGTGTTGAAAAAATAACCAATCTTACCATAAAATTTGGAGAACTGGATGGCTAATTTCAATGTCAGGGTTAGAAGTGCCTCTTCAGGGATTTGTGTTGTGAGCAGAGAAGATGCTGGCATAGCCACTTATCTAGCATATCCAGCTATAATCCCCTCGGTGTGATGTGTCTAGAAAATGCTGGGGTTCTGCCTGTCTTGTGCCCTTTTGTTCCCTGTGAACAACTGGCCATCCCAGCTCCCTGCTGCATTGCCAAAATAATAATAATAATAATAATAATAATAATAATAATTAGTTCATTGCAGGTAGAGGAAACAGGAAGTGCACTGGGCTAGAGGCAAGATAAGACTTGATTGCCTCTGAGATATTCAAAGTAGGTCAGCTCATAGTGAGAGAAAGGAAAAAAGGAAGCGAAGACAAAAGTAAGATCTGAGTCATGTAACATGTTAAGGAAGGTTTCTGGGTTGGCTTGGAGCTTGCAATGGGGAGAGACTTTGGAAATCCATTATTTCTTTAAATGATCATCATGATTGTTCAGGGAAAGACACTTGGAAGGTACAGAAACCAGAATCATTTATTCATTCACTGAAGTAACTCAAAAGGGAGATGATGCAGCGTACACTTAGATATTGGTGATAAGGTGAGTAAATATATTAACAAAGCACGTTGGAGATAGAGACAAGGCCTAAGTAGGAAATATGTTGAAAGCAAGAAATGTTGAGAAGAACAATCAAAGAAGATGACTCATGGTTTTGGCTTTTGCTGCTAGATAGAAAAGTGCAGCTATTTGTTGATGGGGCAGACACAGGTGTTAGCCATGACAAGTGAGATTGGTGGTAGTTTTGATGGGTGGGACATACTTGCAAGACCTGGAAGAAAATGGTTCTAATAGGGTCTGCAGAAGAGCTCAAGGTTTGATCCTATGCTTAGAATAGGATGAGATCCTTTGGGAAATAGTGAGACTAGAGAATTTAGCCAAGAATAAAAGCTCGGTACAGTTCAACATCTAGAGATGAGGTTTGGCATTATGTTGCATCAACTTAAGACCATAAGTATTTCTATCTCTATTGATACTAATATCCACATCCAAACTGTCACTATCTTTCTCTTGAGCCATGGAAATTACCTTTTTTTTTTTGTTGGCTTACAAAAATGCGAATTTGTTATCTTAAAACTCTGGATATATGTTTGACAAGATTTTAAAGGAGCTGAAGTCAAGGTGTTAAAAGAACTGAGTTTCCTCCAAAAACTATAGAAGAAAATGTAGTCTTTGTCTTTCCCATAACACAAAGGCTGTCTGTACTCATTGGATTTTGGCTCTGTATCACTCTCACTTCTATTGCTGCCATTATGCCTGCTATGGTTTTTATCTAGTTGTCCCCACAAAGCCTCATATGAGTCATGGACCTGTTAAACATGCAGCTTGAGAAGTGGAACCAGAGGACTGGGGCGGGGCTTGAGGGGCAGGGCCAGCGAGGTGCACAACCATTAAAATGACAGTATGTGCCTCCCCTACCCACACCAGGCCTAGTGGCCTCTCTTGGAGGTCTAGAGCCGATCATCCTTGACAGTGGCATAGTATCTCGAGGCCTTACTATGTAACTCAGGCTGCTTTAAACTATGAGACTTCTAGTAATTGTGAGCCAAATAAACCTTTTCTTCCCCAAGCTTGTGTGTTGGGTATTTGTCCCCGCAACAAGACAAAAGTAACTAAGACAGAATTTGGTACCAGGAGTGGGTTTTTTGTAAACCTGACCATGTAGATTACAAGCTTTTGGGAATGGCTTATGGAAAGAGATATGAAAGGTTCAGAGATATCACCTACAAGCCAAGCATTGGAACAGCTTCGGCTGTTCGGTTTGGGAGATTCTGGTCAGAGCTCAGACCAGAATGCTGATAGGCAGCCTGGCTATAAAGACTAAGCTGGGGAGGTTTCTGCTTGGCAGAAGGACTGCATTGGTTGTTGGACTCAAGATCTTTTGTGTATTGGTTCCTCTCTAAAATGTTTTTTAGTAGCCTAGGTAGAGTTGGCTTTGACATCATGAAATTCTTTAGTCGCTCCTTGTCATGGAAGTATTTCAGCTCTCCCTAATACTTGTAAGAGAGTTTTGCAGGGCATAGCAGTCTGGGCTGGAATTTGTTTTCATGGAGGACTTGAAGCACTCTGCTCCATGCTCTTCTTGACTTCATGGTGTGTGAAGAGAAATCTGCTGCTATTCTGATGGGTTTTCCTTTAAATGTGATCTGTTTCTTTTCTCTAGCAGCTTTTAGTATATTATTCTGCTTGATTTCTGGGATCTTAACTATTATATGTCTGGGTGTGTTTTTAGTTGGGTTAATGTTATTTGTCCTTGTATATGCTTCAGTTACCTGAATGTCCAATTGTTTTCTCATATTTGGGAAGTTTTCTGTTATTACTTCTGCCCATATACTTTTTATATCCTTTGTATTGACTCCTTATTTCTCATTGATTCTTATTTATCTCACATTGTTCATTTTTGCATCATCTTGCAGATGTTGAATTATTTTTTCTTGAATCCTAGTTGTTTTTAAGAGATTCCTTCTTGTCTTTTCACTAGCTGCAACTGTGTCTTCAAGATCTGAAACTCTATCTTCACTTTCGTTCATATGGTTTTGCCAGCTTGTTATTGAGATTTTATTTTCTTGTATATCTCTTT
>PVKN010012034.1:7806-21217 GCA_004027915.1 Capromys pilorides
AAAAAAAAAAAAAAAAAAAAAAGCGCAAAATGTGTTCTGAGATTTCTGCCCAACTCTAGTTTTCTAGGTCTTGGTTTTACAGCTAAGTCTGTCATTCATTCTGATAATTTTTATATCCAGTACAAAGTAAGGATCAATACCCATTTCTTCTTCCACATAACTATGCAGTTTTAGCACAAACTGTTGAAAAGACTTTCCTTTCCCTGTTGAATTGCTGTACTACTACTTTTGAAAATCAATTGACCCTATGTGTGTGGAACTATTTCTGCAGTCCCTATTCTGTTCCAGGTGGAGATATCTAGTAGAATGTTTGAAACAGGGAAGGAAAGCCACCTTTTGCTAAGTCTTTCATTGTGTCTTTGCTAGCCCAGAGAGAAAAGCATTTGCCTTCAAGCAAGCCTATCTGCCATCACTAAGTGTGCATGCTAACCCTTATTTCTTTTTTTTTTGTTTAGTTTGGGTGTTGTTGTTATTGTTGTTTTGTGGCAGGGTCTTACTACTACTCAATTATGTTATCCAGGCTGGCCTGTAATTTGGTAATCCTCTTGCCTCAGCCTCTGAGTGGTGGGATTACAGGTGTACACCACTACTCTCAGCTGAATTTTTAAAATTCTTAGCCAAAATACATATCTCTTATTGGCTTAATCAATGACAGCTGCTTCAATTGCCTATAATAATAAAGTAAAGAAAAATACGAAAATGTGGGTTTAGACTTGGTCAAATGCATAATGGCAAAAAGTATTTGGGGAATCTAATTCTTTGCCACTCTATATTCATTTATTATTTCTGTGGAAAACTTTATGGGCTAAAGAATTGCAAATACCTAGAAAGAAACTTGAAGGTCTGGGACTTCAAGTGTCACAAAACCCATCTTCCAGGGTACCAGAACCCCTGGCTATCCTTGCCTTGGTCCGAGCACAGTTTGTGAGCCTGTCTTTCTCTCTGGAGTCTATGAAAAGTAAATGCATTTTGCAGGAGGTGAGTTGCCAGTACTTTGTATTGTTTTAGTTTTTTTTTTTTTTTTTTTTTTTTTTTTTTTTTTTTTTTTTTTTTTTTTTTTTTTTTTTTTTTTTTTTTTTTTTTTGGTACTGGGGATCTCCAGTACTTTGTAGAAGTTGACTCAACCACTATCAGAGAATAGTCCCATAAAGGTTCTGCTTCCCTCTATTCATGATGGCCCAAAAGAAAAAAATTAAGTGTGTTGTAAATAAGGATTTAAGGGTGGCTTGCGGGTTAGCTCAGTGGTTTAAATTCCTGTATGGGTAATCCCAGTCAGGCACAGGAGTTCGATCCCCAGACCCATCCTTAAGACAGCCTGAGCCAGCCAAGAAAGAAAGAAAGAAAGAAAGAAAGAAAGAAAGAAAGAAAGAAAGAAAGAAAGAAAGAAAGAAAGAACATCTTGGAAAGAAAGAACATCTTGATTCCAGTTTGGTCAACAAAAAGAAGCAAGATTGGTTCCAATACTAGTATCTGTTCAACTAAAGAGTTTTTGTCCTGTGATTTTATGTGCTCCATCTTTAAGGTAGTACAACTTGTAATAAAGTTCTTAGTTCAAAAAAAAAAGAAAGAAAGAAAGAAAAAAGAAAAATTTAAAATAAATATTAGAGGCTGGGGAGATAGCACAGCAGAATAAGCCCCTGCCTGGTAACCACAAGGTGCTGAGTTCAGTCCCCAGTATCAAAAAATAAAATAAAATGAAATAAATTAGGTCAATTTTGAAGATCTAATAGTAGAAGAAACTAAATAAGAAATGTGATTTTGATGTGTTGCTGAGAAAGGTAGAAGAATATATTGAAAAACCTGTATTCAGAAGTGTGTAATCTAGTGGGCCCAGGAAATCTCTGAATTCTAATTAAGGTGCATAATCTGAGAGCGTGAACCTCTACTTTTAAAAATACTTTTGTATACATATATAAATATGTGTATAATTTTTGTTTTCACAGTACTGGGGAGGAAACCGAGGGCCTTGCATTTGCTAGACTGGTACTCTACCACTGAGCTATACTCCTAACCTCTATTCTTTATCTTAATAAGAGCTTAATAAGGAAAATTACACAGCAACTGCTTATGCTTTTTTAGAACAAGTCAGTCTTTAAAAAACTGGTTATAGACAAGTCCTTTTCCATTTCCACATGCAGTGTTTTTTGATATTGTAAATTAAAATTTCTACCCTTTTTCAACTAGTGCAAGTGCATTTTCTGGTTAAGATACATTTTTTAAAAAATGTATTTGGTTGTTACAGGGTCTCACTACACAGCTCAGACTCATTAGCGATCCTCCTGCTTTCAGCTTCCCCAGTGCTGGGATTATAGGTGTGCGCCATGCCTGAACTCTGGTCAGTTTAGCCCACCGTGGGTGTGGGGCTGGTTCAGGATGTGGTGCCAGGAATTGAACCATGGTCCCTGTGCTTGCCTAAGCTTGCCTAAGCAGGTGCTTTAGTTCATTGAGCTATCTCACTGGCTTAGGATACAATCTTTTAACTCAGGAATTCTGAGTTTTTTATCTTTTAACAAGAACTTTTAACCAGGTGTAGTGGTGTACCCCTGTAATCCCAGCTCTTGGGAGTCTGAGGCATTGCTGTGAGTTTAAGACTCACCTGGGCTACAAAGTGAGCTCAAGGTCAGCCTGAACTGTACAATGAGACCCTGTCTCAAAAAGACCAAAAAAGAAGAAGGAGAAGAAGAGAAATGTTTAGAAGTGTCTTGAAAGGGTTTTGTATTGTTGACTTAGTGATCTTCTGAAAGTGCCAGATCGACCAGGTGCCACCCCTACACTTTAAAGTCACTCAAAGATCTGTGTAGACTTCACTGTCATAAACATAAAGGAAAAAAATTTTTCCTCAGCATTTGTGCTTCTGAAGATTTGCTGTAGTGAACATTTTGCACTGAATGCTCAGGATTAACCTTTTGACTATTTTACTTTAGGTTCTGTTATCATATGTCCTTGCATACATGTGTGTATATGTATGTGTGTGCATGTTAAGTGTTTGTAAGCATGTATGTATATTATATGTATATTCATTTATGTGTGGTAGATATGTGGAAGATAGTGTACGTACTTTTTTTGTTTTGTTTTTGGTACCAGGAATCAAACTGAGGGCCTCGGGATTGCCAGGCAGGCACCGCGCCACTGAGCTCTCTCCCCAGCCCGAAGACAGCGTAAGATAGATGACTTGAAGTTTTCCGTAATTGCAAAAGTTGTTGACTGCCTGGAATCACATTCAGCCAGTAGATACATTCAAGCACCGTCTGTTCATTACTGGTACTTGATTTACTACTTTGGATCTTTTGGTTCTTAAATTTTTTGTATTTATCATCATAATAGCAATTCTGATCCATTTCCTAGTGATGTTGCAATAGCTATCTTAGCATCCAAATTAGAGAGTAAAAACAATGTCACTAAGAGTTTGGCTTTGTTTGTTTAGAATGGTAGTTTCACATTTTGTTGCATTATCATTATTACTGTTTTTATTGTTGTTTGGAGTTTACCAGTAGGACATAATCAATGATGTACATGTTGGACACATTTGGTAGTTAAACATGATTTTGTATGGACCACCTGGTAAATTTGGTTGGGTCCAGAAAAAGTTATGTGGCACTTATGTAACTCATTAAATACATTGGCAAAATGTTTTCCCCTTGATTTTAAAACATTGTTTTGTAAAGACTTTTTTTTTCTTTCTTTCTTTTTTTTTTTTGTTTTGTCTTTTTGAGACAGGGTCTCGCTGTGCAGTTCAGGCTGGCCTTGAGCTCACTTTTGTAGCCCAGGCTGGTCTCAAACTTGCACTGATCCTCTTGCCTCAGCCTCCCAAATGCTGGGATTACAGGTGTGCGCCCCCATGCCCGGCAGCAAAGAGAATTTAATTAGAAAAAATACATTTCTTCTCTGACTAAGTGCAGGACCTTCCATAATTTGTTTGAAAATAATCCACAGCTCCTAGAACTACTAAGAATGTAATTTTTTCCCTTTAATTAGTAGCTCACATTTTTAAAAAACCAATGCCAAGTGCAATGTGCTCAGTTTTTTAGTTCAGTTCTAAACATAGAACCCGTGATTTTCAAGTGGGTTCTAAATTTGGCAAAGTATCTTCTCCTGCCATAGTAGCTGGTGTTTTCCCATTCTCAAGGGTTCATTCGTCTGATTCTCTAAGCAAGCAATACTGGTTTTCTTCCCTTTTTAATAATTTTTTTCCATTTGCCTTTTGTGAAATACCAAGTCTGATGCAAACTCTTTTAGTTGGTAAAATAAAATAGATATAGTAGCTTTTTGAAAGGAAAACTAGGGAATGGCAAGGGAGGGGGACATTTCCTTGCTTTTTTTTCTTCCACTAAAAAGACAAATATATATTCTATGACTTAGAGATTGAATTACCCAACGTTTCTAGAGAGGTTGGTAGAAATCAAGTCAAAACTCAATTCAGAATTGTTTTCCCGGAACCTCTGCCTGAGTGCAAAGGTGTCCTGGCCCCTTCTTGAGAAGCACATGAGAAACAGGCCCCCTTCATGCTCACCTAAAGAAGAGCGTTCCGCAGGGCCAGCCTTCGCATCTGCTTTTCGCTGGAAGGTTGAGGGCAGCTCAGGCAGACGACGACATGAAGATGAGGCACTGCATGCAGAATCCGCGTGCAGCAGCGCTCAAGCCAGCGAGCCCCAGGCCTCGGCCTCAGGAACCGGGCTGTTCATGCCTGCCTGGCACAGCTGAGAAGACCCACTTCCTCATCCTGCAAGGTGATGAAGGACAGATACCAGATCCCTCCCCAAACCACACATGCATGTGTCTCACTCGCTACAGCTATCTCTGCCCTCCTGGCCCCCCACCCCAGGTCCCTCGCCAGCTTGTCCTTCTATTGGTTTTTGTGCTTTGTTTTGTTTTTAGGTGTTTTATTGTTTTGTTTTTTTAAACCCCATTGGAATGCTTTCCTTAAAATAGAATGACCCACAGGAAAAGGACTGGCATGAAGATCAGGGTGAAATGGGGCTTTTACTTCCCTCCTGTAACAAACAATTGGCACAGCTCACTGCCACACACACACACACACACACACACACACACACACACACCTCTGCAGCAGCTGGTTTCCTTAGGAGCTTCTTTCTTTTCTTCCTGAAGTCGGGTCATTTCAGCATTTTAGTGCATTGTCCCAGCCCAGAGTTTCAAAGCTCAGGTTTGCAGTCGGGTGCCCTCCCTGGAGGGCTTGGCAAGCAGACATCCTTATGCTCTGGTGGCCCTGGTCCTTGTCCTCCTCTCCCTTGGGAAGGAAGAGCCATCTAGCCTCTCTAGCCGCAGGAGGCCTCCAACACCTAGAGCTGCCTTGCCAGTCCTGTCCAACAGGTTCCCCTGCTGGTTTTTCTCTTGCTTTTGCAGTGCCAAGAAGCAGGAAGAGAATACTTAAAATATTCCCCCCTCCATTGCAATCTTCCTGGGCACTGGGATTCTGACCATGAGAATGGGTGGAGGTGGTGACAGTGGGATTCCCTTGAGGAGACTGGGACTTCCCATCAGCCATACTGCTTCCCCTGACAGCTGCTCCTGTCCCTTGCCCAGCAAGTGTTGGTTGGGATTCCATTGACCTCAGCATTCCTAGAGTGATTTGGATCAGTGGGGAGGGCCCACCATGAAAGGAATGTGGCAAGTGGAAAGGTCCATGCACTGCCCCAGAAGCCCAGGGTCATTTGCCTAAGCTTGCCTGAGCAAGTGCTTTAGACCACTGAGCCATCTCACCAGCCCTATGTTTTAATTTTAAATTTAAAACAATTTAAATTTTAAATTTAATTTTAAATTTAAAATATATATTTAATTTTAAAGTGGTATTTTCCAAGCTGGATATGGTGACGCATGCCTGCAATCCCAGTGCTTAGGAGGCTGAAGCAGGAGGATGATCGTAAGTTTAAGACAAACCTGAACTGCACAGGGAGACCGCCTCAAAAAAAAAAAAAAAGACATTTTCCACACAATTGTCTCAAAATTACTTTGGTAAAACTAAGGCATACTGCTGTTTTTAGACGTGTTTGTCTCTGTACCTGTGGTTTTCATAACCAGATTAACTTCATCATACCTTCCCCTTTGTGCTCAGCTTTGCTGATTGTGGGTCTGCTGTCCTTTTCCTCCGTATAAATTGTGTACCATCACACAGTCTCCAAGTGCTCTGAATCTCTGTGGTTCCCATCTCCAGGGAGAGCCCACGTCTGAATAAAGACATATACTCCGGGTGTTGCAGGATCCAGGCAGGACAGCGGTGCTCTGCAGCCTGCTGGTAATGGGGGATCGCCACATACTAAGCCACTTGCCTGTTGGGGGGCTGTGCTCACTGCCTCCTGGGAAGCCTCCCGTGTTGCAAAGGGGAGTTCAGAGGCCCTCGCTTGCAAACATACTTGGAATATTCACCCTGAACACCTCCCCTTTGCCTCTTGCTGTTTGCACACTCACGCAGCTTTACTTTTCCTGTGTGTGGTAGTGGATAAAACTTTTGCCACTGGGGGACACCCACTCGGGACCCCCCCTCCTGTCCCTCCCTTGGACGGGAACTTTCTTTCTCTCAATAAATATGTTCTGCTCATTACCTCAAAACAACAACAACAAAAATAAAAACCTTTGCCAGCGAGGGGCCAGTGCTCTGCCTCTGAGCTGCGCCTCAGCCCCAGCACTCACCGCCCTGCAAAGTGAGTATGCAAGCGCCTGTTTCTCTCTGTCACTGAGCCTAGGGCCTCCACACTGAGCCACATGCCCAGTCCTGAAAGTTTTTCTTCTCAGACAGGGTCTCAACAAATCTTTATTATTCATTCATTCATTCATTCATTCATTTTTGAGACAGGGTTTTCGCTATGCAGTTCACTTTGTGGCCCAGGCTGGTCTTGAATTTGCAAGGATCTTCCTGCCTCAGCCTCCAGAGTGTTGGGATTACAGGCAAGCATATGGGCCACCACGCCCAGCTTCTGTAAGGCATTAAATTTTTTTTTTTTTTTTTTTTTTTGGTCTTTTTGAGACAGGGTCTCACTATGCAGTTCAGGATGGCTCTGAGCTCACTTTTGTAGCCCAGGCTGGTCTCAAACTTGCACTGATCCTCCTGCCTCAGCCTCCCAAGTGCTGGGATTACAGGCATGCACCACCATGCCCAGCTAAGGCCTTAAATTATTCAAGCTGGGCTCAAATTTGTGATCTTCCTTGCCTCAGCCTCCCAAAGTGTGGGTGGGGCTTACCAGCCTACACTACCACCTCAAGTTTAAGGTCCTTTTGTAATAAACATGGAGGAGATATATATATATATATATATATATATATATATATATATATATATATATAATGTCAGATAGCTCTGAGCTGGCTTTCTCCCTCCCAGACATCTCCTTTCCCTTCTTCCATGTGGACAGAAAACCTGGCCTCCCAGGGTAGCATCTGTGTGTTCTGTCTATTCACTGGAACTAAGGGTAGAGGGAGGGTGGTTTAACCCCTAGGCCTAAGGAAGTTTGGAGAAGCTTCTTTTCACTAAGTATGTGTATAGTGGGTGGGGTGAGGATAACCTGTAGAGTTCCCTTTTTACCCTGCCAGTCACAAGGAAAGACACTGTCTCCTCGTGAATGTGGAGAACTGCCTGCCACCCTAACCTTTCCCATCTTGTTTCTTCCTATGTCTTTTTGTTTTACTTCAGTTTCTAAGACAATAGAGAGAAGGGAAGAGACAGGAGAAAGGGAGAGAAGAAACGTAGAGGAACAGATCCAAATGAGATGTAGAACATTTCTAAGTAAGTGACAGTTTTGCCCGCGAGAGTGTCCTGGTGCTGCTCACTCACGGATGCCAACCCATGTGACAGTGGTTGCACCTGGCACACGAGACGCCCAAACACACGGAGCGGCATGCCAGGTGCATGAGCCAGGCCGTGGCTTCTGCGCCTCCCAGGCTGGGTTCTTCCTGAGAACACGCGCCTGGATGACAGGCCTAAACAGAGGCCCTGGCCTCTCAGCAGAATGGTAATCTGTCCATCAAGGTGGAGGGGCCTCGTGTCCTGCAGATAGACTCCTCCGCATGCCCAGCTCCTGTCCTGTAGCTGGTAGTTGCTATCTCAGCTGTGGCGACATTGGCATCCTACTTGGAAAAGGTCCCTGACTGCTACCTTGTATCCTCGAACCCTTCAGCTTCAGAGATGCCACAAATTCTTTCTTCCTACCCCGATACAGACAGTATCAGGCGCTTGTATTTGGGGCTTACAAATCCCCTCAGGCTGCTTTTCTCACCTGTTGGGAGCCTTTCTGAGTGGAACACTGGCACACTGGCTTCTGCCCCTCGGCATTCCCCTTTCCCTCCTTGGCATTCTTCTGTTGCTCTGGCTGTTTTCACTGACATTCTTGGCTCCATGAAAAATCCCTTTGAAATCAGGCACAGTAGTGTATGCCTGTAATCCCAGCTATTTGAGAGGCTAAGACAGCAGGATTGCAAGTTCGAGCCCATCCTTCCCTCCTTAATGACCCTTTCATAAGATAAAAAGGGCAGAGGCCATAGGTCAGTCAGTCATAGAACACAGTGGTTCAAAAGAAAAGCTCAAATGTGCACACGTGAAAACGTACACCCAAGCGCATGTGCACACACACTGCCCTTTACAAAATGAGCCAAGTCAATGCACTAAGAACTCATAGAGGGTGGGTGAGATAGCTCAACAGACTATACACCTATTTAGGCAAGTGCGGGGACCAGGGTTCGATTCCCAGGACTGCATGTCATGCTGGCCCTGTCCCGGGGCACGCTGAGTCAGGCTACCGAGTTCTACCACCAAGTCCCGGTATGGTAATTGAGTACGGGCATGGTGGTGCATGACTATAATCCCAGTGCTGGGGAGGCTGAAAACAAGAGGATCACTAGGAGTCAGAGCTGCATAGTGAGACCCTGTACCAAATACATAAAACTGAAAAAGAACTCACAGAAGCATAAAACTGTTCATTGAATTTACTGTTTTACCTGGCATGCTTGAAAACAGTTTGATATCAAATAATGCTTACGTTATGCTTTCTACCAGTAAGGAGGCTGGCTGGCTTTCTTTCTTTCTTTCTTTCTTTCTTTCTTTCTTTCTTTCTTTCTTTCTTTCTTTCTTTCTTTGTCTTTTGAGACGAGTCTCACTGTGCAGCTCAGGCTGGCCTTGAGCTCACTTCATAGCCCATGCTGGTCTTGAACTCACAATGACCCTCCTTGTCAGCCTCTCGAGTGCTGGTACATTTAGTTCTTAATGTGAGGCTGCAGGGACCAAAAACACAACAGCAAAAAGATTCAACACCTCTTTCTAGAGGTTAGGCAGAGAACTATGGAAAAAGCCTCACAAACATACATTCTTCTGTTTTGGATGAAACTATTGATTTTTTTTTTTTTTTTTTTTAGTTACTATTTTTCCCTGAAGTGTTGAAATAAGTATCTTGATGCACAGAATTGAGAAAAACTTGCTCCCTTAAGCCGCTTGGCTGCTGTAACTCTCAGGAACTAGGAAGGATGTACTTCAAGCATGGCATTTGTGAAGAAGAAAGTAGGATTGTGAGATGGCTGGAGGGGAAGCAAGGAGAAGGGAGAGAGGGCCGGAGGGATAGCATTGGTTCCAGAAGGTAGCTGAGGAGGCACGTTGCATGGGGCTTCTGCCTTGCCCTCCCTCTGCACTCCCAGCTCCCACCAGTATGTCCAGCATGTCACTCTTCTGAAGCTGGGGGATGGTGCCCACCTGTAATCCCAGCTCCTCGGGAGTCTGAGGCAGGAGGACCACAAGAGATCCAACCTGGGGCCGGCGAGATGGTTCAGTGGTCTAAAGCACCTGCTTAGGCAACCGCAAGGACCGAGGTTCCATCCTGGCACTACATGCTGTGCCAGCCCCACCCCAAGGGCAGGCTGAGCCGGCCATAATAAAAATAAACAAAGCTGGGCGTGGTGGCGCACGCCTGTAATCTCAGCTCTTGGGAGGCTGAGGCAGGAGGACCAGTGTGAGTCGAGACCAGCCTGAGCTACAAAAGTGAGCTCAAGGCCAGCCTGAACTGCATAGCGAGACCCTGTCCCAAAAAGACAAATAAATAGATAAATAAAATTTTTTAACAAATTGAACATCGATGTGATAAGTGTGCTAAAAACATTAAGCATCTTTATGTTCAGTGATTCTCTTTAGCACCCATGATGGGCAAAGAGCGCTGGAGAAACGAAGATAAGCAAGATAACAGACTACGTAAGAACGCTGGCTTAGGTTCTGTCTTTCTTTTTTAACTTTATATTATGGCTGGCTCAGCCTGCCCTGAGGGTGGGACTGGTGTAGCATGTGGTGTCAGGGATCGCAGTCCCTGTGGTTGCCTAAGCTTGCCTAAGCAGGCACTTTAGACTGCTGAGCTATCTCACTGGCCCAGATTCTTTCTTTCTTTCGTTCATTCATTCGTTCTTTCTTTTTTATACCAGGAATCAAACTCACAGCCTCACACTTACCAAGCAGGCTCTGGGCCACTGAGCTACATAGGTTCTAAAACATGCATTATATTGTTGTTACTGGGTAGCGCCTTCTAAAAGTGACTAGACAAATAAGCATTGCTGGGCTTGGGGGTACCCTGTCTCCTTCTGGAGTTGGATTCCAGATTCTTCTCATCTCAAAGAACTGAACAAAATGAGCAAAAAGGAGGTGACAGGGTGTATTTGGAAAAGTAAAGCGAAGATGGAAGGAAAAGGGGGCTCTCCAGAGCAAGTACTGGCTGAGTGAAAGCAGAGAGGCCAAGTCCAGAGCACACTGGAGCTTGTAGGTTATCTCCAGGAGAGCCACTACAGAGAGTATCTGCATTCTTTTATGCTGTCCAAATCTCAAGGAAACCCACGAGAACGTCTACATACTAGTCCTCAGAGAAGTGCATGGGCAGGGCTTTTGGAATCATCCTGCCCACGTGGTCCAGGAGCTTGGATTTTTGTTTTTTTCTAAATAGGGTCTTGCTTTGTAATCCATGATGGCCTTGAATTCATTATGTACCCCAGGCTGGCCTGGAACTCACGGATCTTCCTCCCTCAGAGGAGTTGCTTATTTGTATTATTGTTGATCATTCTGTAACACCTGGGGAGGGAGGTGCTCTGTGCAAAGCCATGCCACACTGTATGTCCAGGGGTGGACATACAAGCCACTATTCTGCTGGAAGATGCATTTCCGGGTGACCCTAAATCCAGTGGTGATAAAGAACTAAAGAAGCAGTTTATAATAAAAGAAGATAATTTATTTGAAGATTAGGAAGGAGGAAAAGAGCAGAAAATTCAAGAGAGTTGCTCTGGGATTTTGTAATTAACAGATCAGGCCTACTTCCCCAGCCAGTTTTACCACACCCTAATCTCCTATCTCACTGTTATATTTATGAAACCATAAAAGCCATTAGAAAGGTAGGGACAAGATAAAAAAAAGAAGGTAAGGACAAGATTAAAAAAAAAAAAAGTAGAAATAATGGAAACAGGCCAGCCAGACAGCTCAGTGAACTAAAGCATCTACTTAGGCAGAGCACAGCAGCCAGAGTTCAATCCCTGACATGCTGTGCTGACCCCACTCCTGGGGCACGCTGAGCTGCACTACAAGTCTGATCTACATGGTGAGACCCTGCAGACTGTCCTAAGATACAAAATAATAATAATAATAATAATAATAATAATAATAATAATAACAACAACAATAGAGCTGGCAAGATGGTTTAGTGGTCTAAAGTGCCTGCTTAGGAAAGCTTATGCAACCGCAGGGACTGTGGTTCGATCCCAGCACCATATGCTGCTCCAGCCTGACTCCCAGGGCAGGCTGAGCTGGCCATAAAAAAAAAGAGAGAAAATAAGAATAATGGAAACAAACTTTTTATCAATAAGGAGGAGAAAAGGGGTTGAAGGGAGGGGAGGGGAATAGGAAAAAAAAACCAAGATATATCATGTACAGGTACAAATTCCCTATGATGAATGTGACCATTATGTATATTTAAAATGTAGCAATAAAAAAAAGACTTGAAATACAAAGGAAAGAAAGGTACAACCAGCCAGGAGTGATGGCACAGGCCTATAATCCCTGTGCTTGGGAGGCTGAGGCAGGAGGATCAACATGAGTTGGAGGCCACCCTGGGCTACAAAGTAAGCTCAAGACCAGCCTGTGGTACATAGTGAGATCCTGTCTTGAAAAAAAAAAAAGCTCAACCAAAACTGAGAGGAAATAAGAAAAGAGAGCTCATAAAGTTGAGAATTTTAAAAGGTCAAGAAAGTTTAAAAAGAACAGGATAGGCTTAAGCAGCAGAGGCAGGGGAAGAGCACTCTAAGCCAGAGAAACAGCTTGACCTGTCAGCAGCTCACAGGCAACAGAGTACAAGGTCCAGTTTGATGGAACTTAGGAGGGCGGTAGGCAGAAAAGCAAAGGGAGAATGTCACCATATTAGGAAGGGCCCTGAAGTCCAGGGCAGGATTTTGTAGTTAATTTTTAAAAAATTATTTAGTACACGGTCTTACTACACAGATTGGATTTACAGTGATCCTCCCATTTTCAGCCTCCCAAGTGATGGGATTACAGGCATGCCACCATGCCCAGTCTCAGTCGATATCTCAGTATGCCCTGAGGGTGGGGTTGGCACGGCAGGCCAGGGATTGAACCACCGGCCCCTGCATCTGCCTAAACAGGTACTTTAATCCAGTGAGCCATCTGGCTGGCCCTGTGTAGCTAATTTGGAAGCAAATGTTGAAATTAAATGGAGAGGTTTTAAGCAATAGAGTCATATGTTAAGACCAGTTTTAAAACAATCTAAACATCTAGCAACATTTGATCACTGGCAGTGAACTAAGGAATTTAGTATTCGCTTTTGGGTAGGATCTGGTTTAAACTTCGAATGCCCCTTGTGAAAGGGACTATTACCCATTTTAACAGAAGCAGCTGAACTCAGATCAATTCGCTTGGCGCAAGATGACACAGCTGGGAAGGATAAAGATGGAGAACTAAGGTTTTAACCTAGGGGCATCTCCTTCCGTCTCCTTCTGTTCTTAAGCACAAAATAACAAAAGGCGAGGGGAGGAGGCAGCAGAGGCACCATGCTTCTCTAGTATGCTCCCAGCCCTGGATTGGATCTCAGCCCCACAAAACAACAGCCCTAACAAGAAGCTGGGGTGTTGTGGCACACGTCTGTAACCCCAGCACTGAAGAGGCTGAAGCAGGAGGATCGCCAGTTCAAAGCCACTCTGGGTTACAAAGTGAGTTCAAGGCCAGCCTGAACTACACGGAGAGATCCTCCCATCTCTCTGTGGAAAAAAAATAAAAGACAGGCTGGCAAGACAGCTCAGCGGTCCCATCAAGCTTAGGCAGGCAGGCGAACAGTTCAATCCCAGCACCACCTGCCCACTAGCCCGGCCCTCAGGGCAGGCTGAGCCAGCCAAAAAAAAAAAAATAGAAGAAGAAGGAAATGATTCAAATTTAATG
>PVKN010012035.1:0-21123 GCA_004027915.1 Capromys pilorides
AAGAAAGAAAGAAAGAAAGAAAGAAAGAAAGAAAGAAAGAAAGAAAGAAAGAAAACTGGTCATGCTGCACCCTGGCCCTTCTCAAGCACTGGTGGGGTTTTCTTCAGCTTCCTTCTGTTCGAGATTCTCTGAACTTCTTAGATGTAGGTTTTTATAGCTTTCATGAACTTTGAGGGAAAAATTGGACCTATTTTTTGAAAATTTTTGCTTCTCCTTTTTCATGATCTCCAGTTCCATCTATGCCAATCTCTGTGAAATTCTTCCACAGCTTTCTGATGCTCTGCTCATTTTATTTCTAAGCTTTTTCTGTTTCATTATGGATAATTCCTATTGACCTGTCTTCAGGTTCACTAATCTTTTCCTCTGTAACATCTAATCTGCTGTCAGTATACTATATGTATTTTATGTGTCAGACATTCTTTCATCTTACAAATTTCATTTGGATCTTGTTCATGTTTATTGTATCTCTAATATCTTTTCTCTATCTTCTTGAACATATGATAACTGCTTTGATTATTGCCTACCAGTCAGGTTATCTTTGTTCTTTCATTTATGCCTTTCCATTGCTATATATTTTTATCTTTGTGTCTCAGTTACTCTTCTCCCATTCCTGGGACAACTACTCAGTGATCAAAATGAAGGAAGTAAAAGTTGATTTAGCTTATAGTTACTGAAGGTTTCAGTCCATACTCAGCTGGCTCCAAGGCAGTGTGGTACATGTCAGAGAGCAGCAGCTCATGGCAATAGAACAGCAACAATAGCAACAGGCCAACAAGGGCAGCAGAGAGAGAATGTGCCTCTCTGTCTCTCTTATATTACATTTAGGCTATCCACCACAGGCTGGGTGGAACACTAACACCCATAATCCAAGCAGAGCTAACATCTATAATCCTAGTGGATCACCCATAATTCCAGTGGATTGTGCGTTAATCCCAAACTCTAGAAGTCCTCATCCCATGACTACACGAGGCTTTGGGGGGACAACTAGGCAGAAAACATAACATTTCATTATGGATTTTTTTCATCTTTGACCACCTAGTCCATTTCTACCATGGTGCTAGGCACTGATGGCTCTAGTTGGGTCCAGCATTTTTCTCTATTTCTATAGTGTCTTAAGATTTGTACCTGGGCACTATTATAGTACTTTAGACCAAGCAGATTTTCTCAATTCTTGCATTTAAATACCATTGAGGGGCAGGTTAACTTGTTCCTTTAATGAGACAATACCTTCGAAGTGCTCAGTCTGATGCTGTGCATATTATGGGGTCTTTTGCAATAACAATTTGGTATGTGGTGGTCTAGAGGCTTATGTAGCTCCAGGAACTTTTCTGTCTACACTATACAGATATTTTTTTCCTTGATTATAAGTAGTTTGCTTCAACACATAAAAAGATTGGCTCTCATCTTAAGACACATGAGGACTTCTCTATAAAAATCTCTCTGTTGAGCTGTCTCCCTCCTGAGACACAACCCATAGAATCCCAGCTATGGTGGCCTCCACACATATTTAGTTCTTTCCCAGAATCCCTAGAATCACATGGGTTCAGCCTTGCTCTACTGCAGCTGCAAAACTCGCTCAGACAACAGAGGCAAGTGTCACAGAATTGGCCCCTGTGCATCCCTTTTTCAACAACTCCTGTCCTGCACTGCTTTTTTCAAGTATGTGAAAACTCGCTTTTCACATGCTTTACCCAGTTCTTTAGCTGTGTGACATGAAAGGATACATTCAGTTCTTCTCACCTTATTATGGCCTGAAGTCCCTTACTTAAACTCCTGGCAGCTTCCAAATGCTTTAGGACACAGATAGGCTAGTCTCTGAGTGCTCATTTTGATCTCCTGTCTACTTCCCCCTGCATCATGAACCCCAGATACATGTCATCATTTACCGCATGGGTTTGTTCATGAAACTGTACATTTGTGCTCCGCCGCACAGCTCTCTCTGTTCTAGAGAGAACACTGCTCTCCACTATGGAACCAGAACACCTGTCTAAATCTTTGCAATCATCTCAGGTACATCTTCTTCCCAAACCTGTCCACACTCCAAGAGGGAGGATGGCTAGCTGTACTGGGTAGAGATGGTGTTCAGAAGTCTACCAAAAAAGTAACAGAGATGCAAGGAAATGGAAATTCTCATGTAGGGCGTAGGTTGATCTCAATGTTTTATGAAAAGCAGAACTTTCTCTCCAAGTCTTGAAACCTAGGGACACAGCCTTAAAAATGCTCCTCTCCAAGGCAACTTGAGATAGAAAGCCCAGGCTCTCCTCTTGAGACAGGCCCTGTCCATCATAGCTCCACCCTGCTGCTGCTAAAATGGGAAATTGCATGGCATGGGGTGACCTATCATCTTCCACCAGCTATTGCTATGTATTGAATGGTAGAACTCCTCCTCCCCAGTGGGAACCATTCACTTGAAACTCATCAGCTACCTCTCTCTTTGTTCGGCTGAAAGGCAGCATTCTATTTTATATTTCTTGGCTTGACTTGGGCAGCCAAGGCACAGCCAATAGATAGAAGGGAAGGGAATTTCATTGCTTTATGATCTGCAAGAAAGCACATCCTTTCATTAGAACCCTGGGTTGACAGGGAAACTTGGTAAGAAAGGAGACCTCTCCACAGTCCTCCAAGATCTCCTAGTGTTTGAAGATTTTATTTTAGATTCAAAGGCTGAGAAAGATTCAAGGAGCTCATTCCTTACTGAAGAATAAAATGTGAAAAGGTGGTATCATAATCACCAGTCAAAGAGTATCCCCACTTCCTTCCAGGTTGGAAGAGATAAAACAGAGGGACTTCTAAGCTCCAGCCACCCTGTGCCCAGCAGGGACTGCTATGTGGTCCCCAGGCAGTAAAAAGAATGACAAGCATAAACATTATATTGTCTCCACAGTGTGAGAAAATGATATCATGAATAAGGTCCAAAATGCACAACAGATATTGTGAAATGGAAACAAATTGTTCAGAAGGAAAAAGGAATTAGGATTGGGGGAAAAGAAAAAGGAAGAGAAAAGGAAAAAATATAAGATAGTTATAGTACTGATCTCTCTCTCTGTGTGTCTCTCTGTCTCTCTCTGTCTCTGTCTCTCTGTCTCTCTCTGCTTCTCTCTGCTTCTCTCTGTCTCTCTCTCTCTGTCTCTCTCTCTCTCTCTCTCTCTCTCTCTCTCTCTCTCTCTCTCTCTCTCTCCCCCCCTCTCTCTCCTCTCTCTCTCTCTCGCTATTGGGGATTGAACTCAGGACCTGCACTTGCAGTCACTTGCACCTACACAAGCACTTATTCTACTGAGCTATCACTCTGGCCCTGATATCTCTTTAGTTTATTGAAAAGGAAGGTTTGTGCTAATATTAATAGGACAATTTTTATGCCCCCAAGTCTTATACTCTGAGTAACTGCTTTAAAGATAGCAATATTCAGTGTATTAACTATTTATTATTATTCTCCTATTATCTTTTATATATATTTGGTACAGGGTCTCACTATGCAACTCAGACTCATAGTGATCCTCCTGTCTCAGCCTCACCTGCACTGGGATCATAGGTGCATGCTACCATGCCTGGCACAGCGTGCCTAGGGTTCCAGGGTTGATGCAGCATGTGGTATCAGGAATTGAACCCAGGGCCTTGCACTTGCCTGAGCAGGCACTTAGTCTGCTGAGCTATCTCCCCAGCCTTCTCCTATTATCTTGTTCTGAATTTTGTTTTGCTTTTCCCCCATAAAAAAAATCAAAAGGAGACTTGAGTCATTGGAATCTCTGGTAGCCCTGCCAACTGCGCTGTGTGTCACACCTCTCTAGTCTTTGCTGGGCTTCACTTACTCCTGCTGTGTCTCACTCTAATTCTTCCTGTGCAGAAAAGGAATGCCTCTTCCAGTCTCCCAGATGACTGTGCAGAGCTCATCTTCTGACCTTGGGGTCTCAGGGTTCTTTGGGGAGTGTGGCCAAAGTACATGACTCTCAGGTTGAAGGTCTAGGGTGAAGTAGGAACATATCTGGGGACCCGAACCCCACTTCATTCTCTACTTCAGTTCTCCCACGGGTGCCAGAAGTAAAGATAGCAGTACTGACCCGGACACTCACTGATCGAAAGACAAGCTACATCAGACTGGCTTTTCTTTGCAATTCTAGAATGGAGAAAACCTTACACTACGGTATAGGATGGGTGTCATTGTGAGCCTAGCCTAGAAGGCTGGTGCCTATGTGGAGAGGGGCTGAGAAAGCAGAGAAGGAGAGAAAAGGCTGATTGTTGAGGTGTATTTCCTAGAAAGGTTAAAGCAGCAGGAACTTCCTGATTTTTCTGTCTCTGTCTCTCTCTCTTCCTCTCTCCTGACTTATTGAAGATCAGATAAACAACTTAGTATAATACTGGCTTTGACATGTAAGGTCAGCATGATTAATTCCATCTGGTAGGTTCTGTTGGGCTTAGTGCAGGAGCACAGTTTTAACAAATAGGCTATGATGACGTTAACTTAACATTTTAATAAAATGAGCTTATTTTTTTACATGACCACTTTTTTACATATTATCATTTGAACCTGGAGATCCAGGAAGCAAAATTAATGTTTAGGATCAGGTGCTTAGTCCCATGCTAAACTCATGATAATGCTAAAAAACTTATGGCTCAAGTCCAAAAGAAAGACATTAAAAAGAACCCAACGCTGTGCTTCATGTAAAGCTGCCAGGACTCTTGGTGCACTAAGTATCAAGTGATCTGACCCAAGTCCTCCAGGAACCCAGCAGAAAAGCAGAGAACTCTGCTGCTCTTGGGCACCTTGAACGGCCTGGCGAGGAGGTGCCCGGTCCTTCCACTGACAGGTCGCCTTGATGTTTGTTTCCGTCTCCGTCCTGACCCACCCATAACAATGACTCAATTGAGCATCTCTGGCACTTTGGAAACATTTTGACAGCCTCCTGCTTGGAAGAGCACGGCAGTTGTTATTAAGCTGGAAGAAGCAGGCAGTGATTCTGCCAGGCAGCTGGGAGAGCACCCGCTGAGGCCCGAATAAAAGGCAAAGGCAGTGCTGGGGAGAGCATTAGCAGAGTGGAGGATGGAGGAGGATCCCAGACTGGGCTCCCTGTGCTTTTGATTAAGACAGGCTGACTCTGCCCTCGCTGCTCAATACGTGTGCTTGCCATGAATCCAGCCCTGCCATTCCACACAACGAGGCTGTTAAAAGATAGATTAAAAGGCATAAAAATAGTATTAGATCTCGTGGTACAGTGGCGCCCGCCAAATCCTGGTTCGCAGAGTGAATGGCTTAGAGATGAGGATCAAATGAGTCACTGGGTCCCTGGTGGTGGTGTGCCAGGGCCTCTAAAAGGGCCAAACTCACACTATTGTTTGTGTCAAAAATACTTCTAAAGAGGTTGTAGAAATCAAAGGGGGCTGAGGTGAGAGAAAGGAGAGGGGCGCGAGAAATGAGGAGGCTGGTTGCACAGCAGGGAGCAGATGACAGGGCAGGAAGGAAAAGGGGGGCTGAGGGTCCGCAGCTGCTGAGCCGTGTCCAGGCTCACAGGACACCCTTCCTTCACCTAGGTCCTATGAGGCATAGACCCTGCACTAGCTCCCCAGGTGGGAGACCTCAGTGAAAACCTCCAGGGCTGAAGGACTGTGATCCCAGGGCCTCTCTGAATCTGTGTCTCCTTGTGGCGGGGGAGGGCAATCATCCATACTGCAAACCCAAGGTGGGAGGGCATTTATGTGGGGCAGCATGGGCCACATACCAAACACCCTGGGAGGATTTAACAGTGGAGAGGTGAACCTGAGAGCGTACTGCCAACCATGACGTCTATGGAGAGCAGGCTACGCTGCAGGAGCCGTGATGAGCACGCTGTGTTGCACACTAGGTTATTTAAACTCTCCAGGCAGACCCACGAGCTGGCCTGTGCAACATTTTGGTTCTGAGTAGACCCCTGGACTGAGTGCACACAGACTCATCTCAGTGCTACAGAAGAGTGAAGCCAGAGTCTAGAGTTCTGTTGCAGTCACTTGTCACTCAGCTAGCTGGCTTTGTAGAATGGCATCAGAGTCATCTAAAAGGTGGCTGTGTTTTCCTTTAAATGTTATCTGTTTCTTTTCTCTAGCAGCTTTTTGTATGCTGTTCCTGAACTGAATTTCTAGGATCTTGATTATTATATGTCTGGATGTGGTGTTAATTGGGTTGATGTTATTTGGAGTTTTATATGCTTCAGTTACCTGAATGCCAAATTATTTCTCTATATTTAGGAAATTTTCTACTATTACTTCTGCCCATATTCTTTTTATATCATTTGTACAGACTCCTTCTTTCTCATTGATGCCTATTAGTTTTACATAGCTCATCTTTGCATCATCTTGCAGATGTTGAATTATTTTTTCCTGCAACCCTAGTTGTTTTTGTTTTGTTTTTGCATTTTAGGAAGGGTCTACAGGGTGTTCAGGGCCTCACTACTAGATAGGACTCATAGTGATCTGCCTGTTTGCAGCCTTCCAAGAGCTGGTATTACCACACATGCCGCCAATCTCAATTGCTTTCTCAGTGCACCCCAGGAGTGGGGCCAGCACTCAAGCCCTGGGGATTGACCCCTGGCCCCTGAGCCTGCTTGTAGGTGCTTCAGTCCACTGAGATATTTGGCCAGGCCTCCTAAGAGTTTTTAAGAGACCTTTTCTTACCTCTTCACTAGCTGCAACAGTGTCTTCAAGGTCTGAAAGCATATTTTCACTTTCATTCAAGTGGTTTTGCCAGCTATTCTGGACTCTTGGGCTCACAATTTAATTTTCATTTTTGAATATTATTTTGAAATATTTAATTTAATTTTGAATTAATTAATATTTAATTAATTTTCTTAATATTATCTGATATTAATTTTTGTTTTATGATTTATACTGTTTCTTTGACTTACAATCTACTTATAAGACACGGTATGATATTTTCTCCTGGTATTAGAAACTCCTAAAAGTGTGAAAAAAAAAAATATGGCCAGGTTTCAAGCTCACGCTTTCCCTGGATTTCCTCCCTGGGTCCGAGCTTCCCAGAGCGCCTTTCCAGCTGCCCGCCCTGCTACCGTGTACCTTCTTCCCCTGCTGGCTCACTCCTCACTCCCTGCACCAGCAAGCCGGCCTAATTTCCAGACAGCTCTCCCATTGTCAGAAAGAACTTTCTCCTCCCACCAAATGGATTACACTTGGATTCAAAATTGGACCAAGTCAGCTCAGTCTTAATTATCACTTCCAGGGAGGGACTCTTTGACAAATCCCTGTTGCTTTTGCAGGTGGAACAGTCTTAACTTGTTCTTCTTACAAACTGCCAACCGCATGAGGAGAATCAAGACTGAGGAGCAAAATTGCTTTTCTCTCCTCTCGCTGCCACTGTCAGCATGGAACAGGACAACCGTGAGGATTTTCAATCGGAGCTAAATTTATATTCATTCAGGTGTTACCGGACTGTGCTTTCCTGCTTCTTGTCTCTGATCAATGTGCTCATTAGAGGACCCAGCCTGGCAACAGATTCACCTCGGTGCTTGTCACCCTGGGGTTTCAATAACACAGGTACCCAGACACTAACAAGCTGCTAAGAATGTCAAGAAGAGAGCTCTTTCCTTCCCTCTCTCTAGAGAATGCTGAAATTGTTCCTCTTCATCCTTAAAAGCAGCACAATTCTGTTGACTGTGTTTACTTATTCAGGAGTTTTGACGGGCGCATGAGAAAGGAAGGCGTACGGAGAAATATTTATGCAAGCAGAAAGCATTCAGAAGAGCCGTTGGCACAGCTCAGCCAAGACACTGGGAAATTTGAGGAGTATTTACTTCTGTTTTGATTTTTAACTTAGAAGACGTGTTTGGAAATTTAAAATAAAAGATTGTTAATGTTTACTTAGCTGCTTTCATTTCCTCTTCGCAGAGGTGCGTTTGGCTTTTGCCCGTGGCCCTCAGAGCCCGTCCATATGTCTATGCATTGTCACAGCCCCAGCAGGCTACGTGTGTCATGTTCTCCTTTTTTACTACACTGAAAAATTTGCTGCATTTCCTCCATTGCTTGAGTTCTTGTTATTAACATATTATTGAGTGCTGATTTAGACTCCAGCTGAGGGGAATTTCTCATTGTGTTATTTCTGATTCAGTAGTCATTAAGCAGGAGGCAGAGGCAGCACTGGCTCACCATGCAAGCTGCTGCTTTCTGCAGCAGGCTACTTCTCTAGGACAGAGCCCCATGGATAGGTTCTCCCGGCCACAGCTGCCCTGACTGTCACCCACTCAACTTAGGCATTTCTTCTCTAACACAGCAGAGTGCATGCAGACGTATGCACCAGGTTTACCATGGCACTGCCAGCATCAAATAACAACTACAGACCTGTGTTGTGAATGTGCTTGTTTTGCTGCTCTTTGCCCTCACACAGGGAGATGCTAATCACATATAGAACTTGGTTTCCACTACCTGTGACACCAACTACACTGACATCAGGCCACCGCCCTGACCTTGCTACCCACAGCGGTAGCAGCGGTGATGCTTATGCCTTTCATGACTGTGGTTGGCGCCCATCCATTCTTTTGCAACAAGCGCTTCAGGATAAAGGTAAGGGAGCAGATGTTTAGCCCGGGAACTGGCTGTTCTCCTTGCGGCTATTGCTGTGCTGACGGGTACAATAGACATTTGTGAGTGACAAATGAAGAAGCCGGAGCGCAGGCTGGGAGGCACTCTGCCAAGTGTGGGGGTGGCCTGGATCTGTCTTCCACCTGACACGAAGGTAGGTTCGGGATCCTCGGATGAAATCGTGCTCGTGCAGAAGCCAGTGACCATGCTCAGAATGGATTCTCCTGCTAACTGCTTTGGGTCTCATGTTTTCGTTGAGAATGAAAAAGATCTGAAATATTTTTCAATGATATTGACAAAAAAAATAATTGTACAAACTCTTTTGATACCAGAAGACATTGACTTTGACCAGCATATTATTGAGCATGATCAAAGTAATAGTTGAAACTTACTGTGTCCCTGTACACAAAGTCCCATGTTAAACGCCTTGTCAGTGTTAGATCAGCGTGTGATTCTTGCTACATTGTCCAGACAAGGCAAACTGAATAGCATGGAGTTTAAGAAACTAAACTCCAGAAGCAGCCGGAGCAAGCAGTAGAGGTAGAAGCCTCCACTTTTGTCTTTCTAATTCAGAATCTGTCACCCTACGTTTGGGCCACCCATGGAGCATTTAAGCTGGGCATTCACGTGCTGTGGTTCCATGGAATGCTAGCGTGGCTGGCTTCTGGCCCCACCTGGGACGTCACGTAATGGAGCATGATTCTAGGTGTGTGTGCTTTTGTTTCAGAGAAATAACCATGGGGGTCTCCACCTGACTCTTTGTCCCTTCCTCTCTGGGATGCTTCTGTGAGCTGGGTAGCTCTGCTCCATCTCAACGCCCACCATGATGCTCTGTCTCGGAGCCTAGACAGGTGACCCTAGATTGAGTCCTCTGAAGTCCAAGCCAAACTGAACCTCTTCTCATTTACACCATGGCTATCCGGTGCTGTTTCTCTGTGAAAACAACCTGGCTGTCCCATTGAAAGTGTATTTGTGTAACTTCTCTTTTAATATAAGAAAAACCTGAAACAAAAATTTGCGTTACTGTCTCCTCAAACATCAAAACTAATCCACCATTAAGTCCAGGATCTCTAAATCTTCCCTCCAGGAAAACTGTAAATAATGTACTTCACCCAAAATCTCAGCAGGAGGGGCAGTTTGATTTCTTGGCCTCCTGACTGGTAGGGCCAATCTCAGTGACTTGCTGCCAAAGAATGTGGAATGGATGTAGAAAAGTAGTCACTTTATGTTGGACAGATGGGAGGGAAGCCATCTTGCCAAACCAGCCTGTGACACTGCTTTCATGAAGCAAGCAAAAGGGTATCTTAAAAATCCCTAACCAAAATCCAATCAGGAAAACACAAATTGAGAGACAGTCTACAGATATCTAATGATCTTTAGAACTTTACAGAATGAAAAAGAGACACTAAAGTAGTCTCAGACCAGAAGAAAATAAAAACTTGACAGAGGCTGTCCTTGGACCGTGAACAGGAAGAGAAAATAAGTGGGAAGGCGATGTTGTCCACACTGAGCCTCTAAGCTGAGGGCACCACCCCGAGTCCACGCGTTACCTGCACCACAGTTATTACACGAGGGGTTCACTAAGGAAAACCTGGGGGAAGCCTCTAAATGCCCCCACTGTGGAATGTTTGCAACTTGACTGGAAATCTAAACATGTTCAATTTGGAATAAAGAATGTTTCACTGGAAATGTTACAGCAAGATAAAAATAGCAACAAGCATTTCACTAAACTTAAGCTGTGCTACAGTCTTTCTGTTAGAGTACATGGTCTGTCTACCAAAGAAGAGAGGGTTGCAAAAGAGTAACTGGGAGCCACTTCACACTCCAAAAAACTCAAGGCAATTATTCTTACAATGCTCTTGCCCTCCCAAGTAACAGCCCCTCCATACACAAACACACACACACACACACACACACACACACACACACATACACACACACACACAAAGCAAGCTGTTGACACTGGATACACACACCCATGTTGCACGTTGTCCTCTCCTCCAATGGACCACCAATGTTTTCATGTGGTCACTTGTTAGAGGAAAATTTTTGCATGTTATTGCAATTATTTAATAAACAGTTTATTCATTTGTTTATTTACTATCAGATCAGAGAGGCTGAGGCTGACCTTCTGAAGAAAGAAAAGATTATTTCCATTTTAAAAAGAAAAGATATTGAGTACCTAAAAAATACACATTGTTGCCTCCTGCAATTATCCTCTGGAATAAGAACAGGGACAGTGACACTAGGTTGGGGGGTACAGCAGCTGCCTTCTGACCGAGGGCGCCCTGGGCACAGCACGCTGGGCCCTGCTGCAGACTGCTCGTTTAGTCTATCTGTCTGTGTGTCTGTCTGTGTGTCTGTCTGTCTGTCTAACATCAACATGGAATCCACTGGGCAAGGCCAGAGTTGACTTCCCCTCCCAGCCCAGGGTCGCTGGGCCCTCAGCCAAGACGATCCTGGAAACAACTCTGTTATAACAGAATAATGATTTTGCCCACTTGACATGAGTCTTAGATTCACTCAGACAGTCCAACAGAAAGCAGCTCAAAGAAAACCAGCAACAAGATAATCCTTAAGAGATGCCAGCATAAGTGGGAATCTAGCCAGGTGCCATGTGGAGCACTGGGCCCTGGAGCTTCTCTCTGATCCTCCAACGTATGTGTGGGAAGCAATGCAGCGTCTCTCAGGCAGAACCAGAGATGTGACACCAAGGCCACTTTTTCCCGGGGAAGCGGTGGCCCTGAACTCTGTTGTCCTGCCCCTGCCCCTCCGCCCATCACTGCTCCAGAGCTTGGGGCACTCTGTCTGTTGGTGTGTAGTTCTCTCATCTATTAATGTGTGTCCTTCATGCCAAATGGAGTTGTGCTGCTGCCATATGGAGGCTCAGTATAACTGGTAGAAAGCCAGACCTGCATGCTCAAAGAATCCCACGTGGAGGTGGCTGCGGAAAGCAAAGTGGCAAGGTCCCTGTGTGTGTGTGTGACGAACTGACAAAGCGTGGTCAACTTGCAACACATGGGTGCACACAGGTGAAATGAACCAGTGCGGTGCCGAGTGTGGAGGGCCCTCCTCAGGATTGTCACCAACAGCATAAAAAAGAGAACAGGAGAGGAGCAGGCCCTGTTGAGTCTCCTGGAGATGACTCTCACGCTGGTCCTCCTGACAGGAGCTTGGCTGCTGGTTGCGGGGGAGCTCGGCACCTTGCTGAAGTGGCTGTGGTTCTTTTCCGGAGAGCTCTGGTCCCTACTTTGCTTCCTGGTTCCAGAGCACATTCCTCAAACTGCTGGCCCAGACTCTTCTTCCTGCCGGTTCAGACTTTCTAGCCTCCACTGCTGACCTTTGGGCTTCCCAGTACAGATTCTTGGTATAGAATTGCATGAGGCATTGCTGGGGGCTCGAGGCCTCCAGCTGGACTTGTGGGCACACTGCCATGGACGCGAGGTCTTCAGTTGGACTCATGCAGGACACTGCTGTGGGAAGAGCCCACAGCTGAATTCTTTGGGTCTCTAACATTTCGACAGACCGGCACTCTTATTGTATTTGACTCTTTGGTAACTAGCATAGGATAATTCTATAAACTATGTGTCCTATGTAAATTCCTTGCAAAGCCTGACTATAACAGTGTGCCCATAAGGAAACCCAAACAGGAGAGGGAGCAGCAGAGGCAAGACGACCAGGGACAGGAGAGGGCGCTCTCTGGAGTGTGCCCTACACCTCCATTTCTCAGCCCCCAGTGTTCAGTGACTTCCTCTGCTCTCCGCAGTGTCCTGCTCACACTGAAAGCCAGGCAGCCCCACCAGCTCACCTGGGAGGGATAACATCCACAGCAAGGGATGCTGGGACTGGTCAGACCAGGCAGGTCAGAGGCTGAGCACCTGCCTCAGCGCCTCTGAGGCTGACAGCCACAGCCAGTGCCTTGATGTGCACTTAATGAAAGCTTACTAACTTCTGCTAAGTTGCTTTCTCGGTTATGCTTCCTTCATTGCTGGGGCAAAATACCAACCCCCAAAATGAAGGAAGGAAAGGTTTATTTAGATCACAGTAAGTGGGGTTTCAGCCCATGCTCCGCTGGCTGCAAGGCAAATGGTAGCGGTTCACGGGCATAGAGCATCGAACAGCAGAGAGAGAGCAGCAGCTGCAGCATCCAGCAACTCTCTTTTCTGCCTATGCTGGCTGCAAAGGCTCTAGCTCCACCGTGAAGAGCCGAGCTCCTCCGAAGTGCACAGCTGTGAAGTGGCACTGCAAAGATCAGAACTGCTCCAGGAAGTGGGGTGCAGAAGCCTTCTCAACTCCTCAATACTCCCTTTTTGTGCTAAGTCACTTTGAGGCGGGTCCTCCCTGCCCTAGGGTGGGACACCACATCCCAGGGCATAGAATTAACAAGCAGATTCAGCCAAGCTTTGGACATCTCAAGTTGTCACAATGTATCAACCAACACAGTGCTGAAGGCAATAAAATTAGTAACGGTTATGTGGCAATGGGCAGGGTATTTTAATGCCTCTCACCTGTGGGAGTGGGAGAGGAAGAGGGAATGTGATGTAAGAGGGAAGGAAAGGAAGAGAAAGCAAGGAAAGGAATAAGAGAAGACTGACAAAGGGGAGGGGAGGGGAGGGAGGGGAAACACAGGAGAGGAAGAAGGGAGGGAGAAGAGGGAGAGGAGAGGGGAGAAAGAGAAGAGGAGGGGGTGAGCAGGAGAAGCAGAAGGAAAGAAGTGAAAGAGGAGCAGAGAGGGGAAGGCCAAAGGCAGGGCTCATCAGTAGGGATGGAAAAGCAGCTTCGGCGCCCAGAGACACTGAAGCAAAGGGTGGAAGGGGTGCGTCCATGCCTTCAGGGTTGCTTCCACAGTGCAGCAGCACTCCACTATCGACCTCTCTGTCTCTCTACCCCACCTTCCCTGAAGACCAGCTGAGCTCCTCCCCACTTCAGCACATGGAAGTCATCCTTAGGTCTGGTTCCTGGAAGTTGGGAGGACCAATCTCCAGTTCTTCATACATTCAAGAGCTCAAAACATGTTTGTAGGTGTCAAGGTAGGCAAACTTACGGGCCCTGTCCCAGGGGGGCTTGTGGCCCAGTGGGGAGCCCAGGACAAAGACTGGGCATTAAAGTGTGATGCACAAAGTCTGCAACAAAGGAAGCCAAGTCCCACGTAAGGCTGGTGGGCCAGAGGGAGGCCCCAGAGAAAGCAACGTGTGAAGAAGGCCTGGGGTTCCCTGGGGTTAACCAACACAGAGCACTGAAAGTGCAGGACTATAATGCCCACAGGTCAGAGTCCGCAGGACACAGTATGTTCCAGAAACTGAAGCACTGGCTGAAATCCAAGAGCAGCCTATGCCACATAGGTCAAGAAGATGTTCAGAAGGGAAGTGACAGGTTGGGCAGGGAGGTCCTTGTGGAGAAGTTACAGTCTCCCTAGAGCCTGAGGACTCTCAGATGGGGACAAAGAGATCCTCTTGTTTTTCTGGTGGCAGGTTGGAGAGAAACCAGGCTGGAACAGGGGGGATACTGAGACTGCTGCACGGAGTACACTGTGGTGACAGCAGTAACCGTGCAAGAACCCAGGAACTGTATTGGTGGGGTAGGGCACAGCATGGGATGGGGTGCTGGGTTGGGAAGAGAAGTGGGGGTGTCAGGATGACTTGGGCTTCTGGTTGGGACAAACAAGGTGGCTGTTCTGTGAGACAGAGGCTCTGAAGAGAGCAGAGGAAAGGTAGGTGGGCTTAGGTGACTTGAACACCTATGCACTGACCATGTACATACCATAGGGAAGCTGTGTACTTTAGTACAGGGCAGGAGTTGGCAAACCAACTCTGAAAGTGGCTAAGAGGTTAACATCTTCAGACCCCACTGCACCCTCTCTGCTACCACCACTCCACCCTGCTGCTCTTGGTGGACACAGTTGCAGCTAGGATGGAGACTCCTGACGTGGTTTACCCACAGCATGTTTACCTACAAGGGAGTTAGAGGTGGCTCCACAGGGGCCGTGTGCCAAGTCCAGGCCCAGAGCACCAAGGAAAGAGGACATGAAGTCAGGAATACAGATGAAGAGGGAAGGATCAACCTGGAAGCGAGGGAGAAGCCTTGAGTGATGGGGAAATAGAGAGAGATAAATGACTGCAGGAGCATAGATAGATACGAATTTAGATGTGTCTACTAGGACACACGTCTGTGCTTGTCCATATGTAGGTGTTGTGGTTTCCATAGAGTGTGCTCATAAAGCCTCAGAAGTCTACAGGTGGGCCCTGAGTGGAAGCTGGTCCCTGGGGCAGTGACTGCAAGGTGTGCTGTTGTCCCGGATCTTCTCCCTCTCTCTGCTTCTTCACTCCCCAGCAGTGAGCAGTGAGCAGCTTGTATTAGGCCCTTGTGCCATATGCCACAGAACAGACTTGCTGCCTTCCACAGGGTAACTCTAGCCCATGTCTCTGACAGGACACCAGGCAGTCTCCTTGCCCAGAAAGACTTCAGGGTAGAGAAGTTCCGGACATGCTTTTTCTGTGGTACTAGAGATATAACAAAGCCTCTCGCAGCCACCTCACCATGGACTGATTTCACAGAAACTGAACCTAAAACACTTCCTCTTTTAAGATGTGGTCATAAAGTGTTTTGTCCCAGTGATGGGAACGAAACTAATTTAGTAGATATAAATATAAGAGATTTGTTCCACGGGGACACATGACTTAAAGTTCCCATGACCTCCGGACTGGCCATTTTGATATCTGCAGGGTGGTGCACACATTGGTAGGTGTGTCTAGGGCGGTGGCGGAAGCACGGCCTCAGGGCCTCTCACTGGTGCTCAGCCCCTCTTCTCTGGCACAGTCCCTTTCTCTGATTCCCAGGCACCATGAACTCAGCAGCTTTGCTCCACCATGCACTTCTTCAGGGTGTCACTGAAGAGAGCTACAGACTGAGTCCCCTGAAAGTTCTTAAACTGCGAGTGTTGACTGTGGCGTTTGAACAACAACAATGTTACTAGTATAGTACACTGGTCACATCTCCATGACTACACAGCTGAGATGACCAAACCATAAAGAGAAGGCTTATGTCACAAAGTTGGATGTTTCGGTCCATGATCAACTGGCCCCATTGTCCTGGGATATATGGAGACAGCACAGTATGATGAGAGATTTGTAGCACAGCATAGCCACTTACCACATGTGCAGGAAGCAGAGGAGAAGGAAGGGGCCAGGCTTGGTCTGTCCTCTTCACGAGCACTCAGTGTCCTAAATATCTCCTATTGGCGCCACCTCTAAAGGCTTCCCCACGGCTCAAAAGTGCCACCTCAGAACCAAGCTGTTAACACAGGAGCACATGGGGAATTTTTAAACCATAGCACTTGGTTCCCTGCCTCAGTTTCCTCAGTCATGGGAAACACCAGGAAATGCTGGTTTCTGTGTGGAAAGCAGCACAGAACGGACTTGCTGCCTTCCACAGGGTAACTCTAGCCCATGTCTCTGACAGGACACCAGGCAGCCTCCTTGCCCAGAAAGACTTCAGGGTAGAGAAGTTCCGGACATGCTTTTTCTGTGGTACTAGAGATATAACACAGGGCCTTTGCACCAAACTATGCCCTCAGCTTTTTAAAAACAATTTTTAAGACAGGGGTGGTAAGTTGCTGAGCTCCTAAGGCTTGCTTGAACTCTTTGTCCTCCTGCCTCACCCTCCAAGAGTACTGAGATTACAGGAATGTTCCACCATAATGGATATCCTTGGTTTTCTTATTGCAAACCATATCATAGTATTGAGTTAGATGCAACACCACTGTAACTTCCATTCTCAGCCTCAGTTACCTTGCAGCTGCCTCTGGACTGAACATTTTCTAGGGGTTTTGGCTTACTTAGCACTGGTAGAACCCTGCCTGCAGCCTGAGCGGCGTACCCCATTGTCCTTTCCCTTGGAGATTCAGGGCACAAGCATGGCACAGGCACACTCTGGGGTACCCTCAAGGAAGGAGGGAGATGACAGCCACAGCCCTCCAGCATTTCCTTGTCAATAGTTCCACGAGTATCCAGTATGTTTGTCAGTTGGCTCTGAAGGAAAGAAACACAATATCTATAGCAGGAACCCCAGTGACACTCCTTCGCCTTCGCTGTTGCGTCTTGCCTATTTCTTCTCTCTGGCTTCTTGAGGTTGCCTGATAAACAAACCATCCTGATATTAGTACTTAATCCAACTCTGTGCCTTCGGGGGCTCTGGCTGAGAAACTGGAGGTACTCAACACTGGTTCAACACTTCTTGAATTGTGAGTGTTCTCCATTCCTCTGACAAGCAGCCTAAAGTGGGAAGATAACACACTAACAGACTTGATTCTGAACAGGCATCAGATTTCTGGGAAATTCAGCTCTACAGGGAAAAAAAGAAACTATAATAATACCACTATAAGCTGAGGCTCTCATGGGAGAAATTTTACTATATGCATGTTCCTTTCTCACTAGGAGGGAGAGAGGTTGGGAAACATAAAGGGATTAAAACATATGGTCTTCTAAAATCTGAGCCAGCCATATCAAGTTCAATATCCATAAACCAGCACAACAGTATTGTATATCAGTCAGAGTAAGCTCAGTAATGCTACATAATATTTTAATATGCAACACCTCAGTGCTGCACTTGTACTTCTCTTCACACTGGGCATCCATGAAAGGCAGACTAGGAACTTGGTTCTGAGCTGTTTCCAACTCAAGGCCAGGCTCAAAAGTGGCACCATCTGATCCACAACCATAACTGGCAGGGGAGAAACTTTGCAAACTGATTAAATTTCCCACCCAAGAATAACAGCTGTCACCTCAGCTCATGTTGACCAAAACCAGTCCTTTAGCCACAACTAAAGAATTCAAGAAGTACATTCTGTCTAGAGTGTGGAGAATGCAAATTCTTGGTGAAAGATACTGCTTATTATTTAAAACCTTATTTAGAAATATCTGCAGATTTCAGATGAGGACATTGCTAAAGGATTTCCAGAGCACAAGCAATGCTAAGTAGGTATCTCAGTTACTTTCTCATTGCTAGGACAACATGCTCAACACTCTCAACTTAAAGAAATCTAGCGGATAGAAGTTTCAGTCCACAGTGCACTGGTTCCATGGCAGGGCAGCATGGTGGAGGAGAGGCAGCCCATAGCAGGGCAGGCAGGAGGCAACAAGATGGAAGGCTTTCATTCCATTCATTCCATTCAGGCCATGAAATTATTGTTTTGTTACACCCACACTGAGTGTGATCTTTCTGTCTTCAAAACTCCATTCAGTCACACCCAAAACCTGTGTGCTAAACCAACCAGTGATATCAGTCCAGTATCACACCCATGATCCAGTTGGCCTCTAAAACTCCACCTGTGGACACATGAGATGTTGGAAGGATGTCTAGATATAAACTAGTAAGCATCAACTATATAACTGAGTTCTTGCTATTTTAAGGTATTAAAAATATCAATCACATTTCAGGCAAAGGTAACTGAATATGATATGTGATGCTGAGATTGATTCATGGTGTTATGTTAGGCTCAAGGGCACTAGGATCAAGGGTATGAGCACTACTTGTCTTAAGCATACTGAATAAAATGTAAGGGATAAAAAGAGCTGTGTTGATCCCTGTTGCTTTGTTGCCTTTCATCTGCAATTAGCTATTTATCTTCTGTAGTGCTTGTCTTCCATGCCACCTACCTTGGAACCAGGCAATTGTGGACTGAAACCTCTATAAACTGTGAGAAAATTAAACTTTTCCTCCGCTGGATGTCAGGTATGTGGCCCCAGCAATCAGAAAAATGCAACTAAGACAGAATTGGTAGCAGAGAAGTAAAGTTGTTGCTGTGACTGTACCTGAGCATATGGCTTAGGAACCTTTGAAGCTGGCTACTGGGAAGAGTTTGGAAAGATTCAGAGATCCCGACTGAATAAGCAGAGCTGGGATGCTTATGGTCTACTTGATGGGAGATTTTGGCAGAGCTCAGAAGACCAAACAGCCAATAAAATTCCTACCAGTAAGGCCAAGCTTGGGAAATTTCACTGGGGAAAAGAACTGCATTGGATGTTAGACTCCAAATGATGTGTATTATGGCTTGGCAGAAAGTTTGTCTGCATTTTGTTGCCTGAGGTTGCAGTTAAAGGAAAAGACTAATCTAGCAAAAAAAAAAAAAAAAAAAAAAAAAAATTTCAAGGCAATCTAATGTTGAGATACTTGCATGGCTACTGATAGAGGATTTTAGTAAGATTTATGTTGACAGTCAAGACCAAAGAGCCCAGAAGAATGATTTAAAACACAGTGAGCTTCACCAGAAAGGAACATTTAGCAAAACTGATGCCTAGAAGGGTGGAACAGAGGATAAATTGCTCACTGAAGAGTAGCAAGAAATAAGTCAAATGTGTCAGTAGACTTCAGAAAAGATGGCCTGAGGACATGGCAAGCACCATCAGGACTCCAACCTCTGCAGCCTCAGAGGTGCAGGGATGAGAGACTGCTCTGAGAAGAGATCTTCAGAGTATCATGTTCCACAATGGTGGCAGCCTAAAGGATTTCCTCCTCTGGATTCAGTGCAGAGTGCTCAGTGATTCAGGTAGTCAGTCGAAAGAGAAGGAAGTGTGGCTGCTTCTTCAGCCAATGACAGACCTTAGCAGTATGTGTGTGGTGCATACAGAATGCATGATCTATGGGGTCAAAGGCTTCCTCTTAGATTTTACACGACAGCCTTGGAAGCCTAGCAATGTGGCCCTGAAAGGACAGTGTGTGAAGCTCTGCGTACAACGTCAAAGGTGCTGTGGAGACCCCTGAAGTTTGGAGAAGCCAGGAATTTGAATCACCGATTATCTGAGGAAAGCTGCAAGGAGGGATCAGAGCAAGCCCAAGGAAAGCCTTGGAAGACAAAATAACCAGAAGGGCCACAGGGGCAGAGACCCTGAAACCCTTTGGAATTCTTATCTTGCCACTGATTTCTGGGGATTCTGCAAGTGGAACTGTGGTATTTAATAACTGCTCTCTGAATTTTTGTCTTTCTTCATTCCCATCCCATTGTATCTCCTTGTTTGTAATTTTTGGAATGAAAATGTGCATATTGTGTCATTGAGAGTTGAAAGTGTTTAGCATCCTTTTTATTTGTGCAAAGGCTCATAGCTATGAGTTTGTCCTAAATCTCAGAGGAGTCTTTGGACTTGGAGTCTTCAGTAGTGCTGAAGCTGTTAGGCCTTTGGCAGTCCTTGGAGATGGATAAAATGTCTTTTGCATAAATAGATATGTGTGAGCCTTTGTGGGGCAGGGTCAGAATGTTAGAGCTTGTTTCTAGATGTTCTTCAAAGCCTCATGTGGTCATTGGTGAGACTTTTGAGGGCTGGTGTATTTATAGTGTATAAGCAAAATAAACCTTTCCTCCTTTAACTTTGGTGTTGAGTATTTTGACTCAGCTACCAGAGAAAGGCAACTAAAATATTTAGATTAGACATTTAAGGCATTCATCTTTTAATTCAAGAACTTCAGTCATTTGTGTTCTATAATCTTACAAAGCTATCTATTTTAGAATCATACTTTTGCCACTTTTGAGTGACTTTATACCCCTTCTTTGGCACTGAGAAGAAGCACTGTGTCCCCACCACAGAAAGCTGGTTCCATAGTTCCCCATGGAGTGTAATATTTAAAGATCAAAACCATTTTGCAAAAAGGAGGGAAAAAATCAAAATTACATAGCTGAGAAGGTCCAAGTCAGGAGAAAGTGGAGGGTCCATCTGTCCTAATGTCCCCTGTTCAGTGTGAGGTAGCTGGAAAATCAAGTTGACCTTGCCAGGTGCTGCTGCATCGGAGTCCCTGAGACACACAGAGTAGCCTTGCCGCAAGGCCTTGGTCTGTGTGCATCTTGACATGTGGATGGGAGGCCAGCTTAGGGTCCAGGGACGTCTCCTGCACACAGTGATGCCAAGGCCGTAGAAGAGGCAGGCTAATGCTGAGAAGGGAAATGGGATGCTGAAATGGAGACAAGAAGGCCCCCTTTCCAGCACACCTGTGAAGCACTGAGAGATGTCGTCTCATTCAGGCCAAGCACCATCATGGAATCCCTGAGCACTTTTCCTGTCTACTTGACCTTGGGATACCCATTCTCTGACCTCATGTACTGTGATTCAGGATTCAGACTGAAGGTGAGAGTAGTGAGGACATTCCTGGAAGAAAAACAGCCTTTCTGTTTGTTTGTCCTTTGTTTAATACCTGAGTACAGCTCACCAGTAACACAGGACAAGGGGCCTCAGGAAAATGGATTTCTTCATTGGTCCCAGCTGGAAAACCCAGCAATCTTTCTGGAATCCACAATTGGAAGGAAAGGAGCTTTCCCCTCCTCGAGTCACCTGGGCCTGGCCCCTCTCCACATACCGGTGCAGATCTCTGCACTGGCACTGGCACTCAGTACCTGTTGTGGAGTGGAAATCAGAGGAGACGTGGAGTAGAGGCTGGCTAGGAGCCCTCCTCAAGTGGCTATTGAAGTGACATCCTGTGCTATGATGGGATCCCACGTTATTCCAGGTCTGAGTGCGCTCCAAAATTGAATGTCTTTTCCGCTACACTAAGAACCCCTGACTCTGCTCTCACACAGAGAAAGCA
>PVKN010012036.1:0-13969 GCA_004027915.1 Capromys pilorides
TTTTTTTTTACTTCAGAGGTTATCTCTGATCTGAGTTCCTCTATATGTTTCTGAATTTGTTTGTTTACTTCAGATGCTAGTAGTTCAGAGATTTTGGCTGCATCATTCTCATTTTCTTCTATGGTAGTGTCTCCTGTATTTGTTCCAGATGGGCTCAGGACCTGAGATTGCATTTTGCTCCTTGTCTGTATCATTCTGTATAACAGTGAACTCTAACCTTTGGTGCAGAACTTTGGTGAAGTTATGCCATTAGCACCCACTGAAATTTGGGTCTGGATCTACCAAGTTTGATCTTGTCCAGATGTGCCTGTCTGGATCTGGCTGCTGTGCTCAGCTTCTTCCTGGTGCAGCTTTTGGAGGAGAGACCACTGTGCTCTTCTAGCAACATGCTGAGCTCCTGGGTTAGATGGTAGAGTCTGCCTCCAGGCTCTCTGCAGGGAATTTTGCTGCAGGGCTCCACAGCAGATGGTGGAGCTGGGTTCTAGGCAAGGTACAAGTTCCAGTGGTACAAGTGTTCTTTTTCTACTTCAGAGATTATTTCTGCTCTCATTTCCTCTTTACCTTTCTGCAGTTGTTCCTTTACTTCAGATGCTATTAATTTAGAGATGTCTTTTTTTTACTTCAGAGGTTATTTCTGATCTGATTCCCTCTATACTTTTCTACAATGTTCCTGCCTACATGCCCACCGGTCAGGAGCTGGGGGCGGGGGTGGAGTTCCCGTGGTGGCGTGGGGCTGCAGTCCAAGAGGTCCTACCTATTTGCTTTTATTTTTTAAAGTGTTCTCAACATTGAAATTCTCTTTCATTATCTTTTAATCCTCATAGTACACAAATAAACTGTTTCACAAGAGGCTGAAACAAAATCATATTGTAAAGGTTCAAGGATTTTTTTTAACTGAGGCTAACTGTTATGGTTTGTATATAGATGTCCCCTCAAAGCCTCATGCAGTCCTGGGGTGCTTCTGGAATTCCTAATTGATTATTGTGCAAATGAGTGCTGCATCTCCTCTGGGGCAGGTGATTTGCATTTCAGTGTAAGGAAGGAAGAGCAGTTAGCTGCTTGAGCTGCTGTTACTCTCTCTCTTGCTCTTGCTCTTAGCTGCCACGATGAAACGTTGCCCTCTGCCATGTGCCCCTCTGCCTTGGAGCCAGCTGAATATGGACTGAAACCTGCAGTAACTGTGAGCTAAATGAACCTGTCCTTCCTTCATTTTAAATGTCAGGTGTTTGTCCCAGCAATGAGAGAATAACTAAGACACTAATGATAAAATTTTTCTGCTCTAAGCATCAGGCCTTTGGAAGAATTATAGACCACAGTGCCTGACCCAGCGAAGACAAGGCCTAGAAAAAGTAGGCTGAGATAAGGGAGCCAGTTAGGCTGGCTTATATTTGAATCTTAGCTTAGTAGCTATATGATCTTGGGCAAGTTAGAACAACTCCATGACTCAGTGTCCTCACTAGTAAAATGGGGCCAAAATTACTGTGGTTCATGGGATTCTGCTTTTTATAAAGATTCATGATCATTGTCCTTGTAACAGAAGCCAGGCTAGCAAGAGAAAAGTATGGCAAATTTATTAATGTGAAAATATACGCATACATAGGAGCCATAAAGAATGTAAAAACTCGGGTCAGCCAAATAGCTCAGCAGATTAAAGTGCCTGCAAGAAGGCACAGGGGCCAGAGGTTCGATCACCATGCCTGCTGGCTGCCTGCCTGCTGTGCCTGCCATGCTAAGACAGCAATTGAGACTGGGCATGGTGGCAGGCGCCTATAATCTTAGCTTTTGGGAGGCAGCAAACAGGCGGATCACTATGAGTCTTTTTTCTGTTTTTTTAAAGCTTTTTCTCTATCCTTATTTATTTATTTGCTTGTTTGTTTCTTTATTTATTTTATAGCTGGCTCAGCCTGCCCTGGTGGTGGGGCTGGCACAGCATGTGGTGCCGGGGATCGAACCGCAGTCCCTGCAGTTGCCTGAGCTTTCCTAAGCAGGCCCTTTAGACCACTGAACCATCTTGCCGGCAGTCTTATCTAGTAGTGAGACCCTGAATATCTTGCAGATCCTTCCCAAAAAAATACAGAAAAAAGTGCAAAAACTCAAAAGGAATGGCCAAGTGATTGAAGCTTAAATATCCTCTTCAAAAAAGTGATGGGAAAAAACCAGCAAGTTCTGGAAAGGAGAAGCAGAGACATCACAATAGGCAGAGCATCTTACTTTCCAAATACAGCCTCCCAGGTACTCTCTGGGGTCTGGCCTCGAAAGCGATGATGCAAAGCCTGCCTGCACATCGCTAACAACTCGGTAGCACTGAGGACCAACCCGAGGGCCTGGAGCATCCTGAGACAGCACTCTACCAGTGAGCCACATCTCAGCCTGTGGCGACAGCTTTGAGTCTCTCTTCTCTTCTTAAGTGATTAAATCTTCCCAGGTTATAATATTGATGAGACTTCCAGGAGAGACTTTAGGGTAATTGCAGTTCTCCTGGAAGAATTTTTCTCAGATATAGGAACTTCAGAGACAGCCCTCTTGTGCTTACGGGAGAAAAACAGAAGGTTAGAGAGACCTGGATTCTGAGATCATATTTCAACTCAACATGCCAAAATGTCATGCTTTGTGGTACTGTTTTCTGAGCCTTAATAACTACTTTATACTTCAGAGGCAAAAAAGCATCAAACCTAATCTTTCTCTGTGAAGACAGAATTCTCCACCTCAATCCTTCCAAGCCCAGCTCAAGTGTTACTCCCATCCCTATTCACATAGCTGTATCCTTCCTGGAGAATTAATTGCTCTCTTCTCTGAAATTCACCATGCCTTAATTATAGTACCCATCTCATGGGACTGTGTTCAAACATCTGTTTCTTTCTATACCTCCCCCTTCGTCTTAGGCTGCAAGCTTTCCAAGGACAGGGAGCCCTGGAGCCACTGGTCCTAGATCAGGGTTTGACAGATAGCATTCAAAATATTGAGTGACAGGTGCAGGGGCGGGGGTGGGGGATGGGGTGTGTTGATCCCCAGGCCTGCTGTGCCGCCCCACCCTGGGGCACACTGAGACTGGGCTTGGTGGCGCATTTGTAATCCCAGCTCTTAGGAGGCTGTAAACAGGTGGATCACTATAAGTCTGATCTAGTAGCCAAACCCTGAACACCCTGTAGACCTTTCCCTAAAATAAAATAAAAAAAATGAATGAATGATTAGCTGATGACTGGATCAGGGAGTGAAGGACAAGATCAAGATGTGCCTACTGTGGATGGGACAAGGGCTCATCCAGGCTCTTTTCCAGTTATGACAGAAAGGATTTTGCAGGCATAATGTATATAGTCATTTATGTTCATAAGCCTTTTGGGAATAATTGTGAAACTGGTGCTTGTGGTCAGTAGACTGAGCAATTATTTCACATCATGGCACCAAAATTGCTACATTTGGGGAACATAAAGTACAAGTGTGAAAAATAGCTACCAGGATTCTATTTTATTTTAAAAAGTCAAAATGAAGCAACATGTTTTATGCGTTTTGGGAGAAACTCCAGAAAAAATAAGTTAAGAGGGGAGCTCACCTCCTACAAAATAGCAAGGCCATTCAGAAGTTCCAGAGTCAACGTTGATCATTTCACAGATGATTATAATGAATGCTGTCAGGAGCTACTGAAGCTGGGTATCATTCACCCGTGGGAGCGCAGGACAGAGCCACAGTGCCTGAAGCAATCCAGCTGCCTCAGTCTTGAAAAAAGCATCCTGCCTGGTCAGTGTCAGCTGCTAGCCACTAGGCAACCTTGATACTTTGCAAAGGATAGATAAACACTGTACTCTTGTTCGGAGGTCGTTGGCTGATCAAGCAGGTGGGTCACTAGCTGGCCCAGCTCCTGTCTGCTTTCTACCTTTTCCTCATTTCCGCTGCTGTTTCTCCTTGAGGTACCCAAGACACCGGTGAGTCCTACAGAATGCAGTCATATTTTTGTATGTGTCAGGAGGAAAACTGGTGTGGAAACATGAAATATATCTGATTTTGATTCCTTGAATACACACATAAAATATGAGGTATTTTGTCTGCAGTTGCACATAATAAAAATGGAAGAATAGATGAATTTCCAGCTGCGTTTTATATGGCAGGGGTTCAAGCGAGTACTTTTTTATTCCTACTGTTTGCAGATGAGAAAAACGATATGCAGGGAGTTTTATTTAAAAATCATGTAGCTATATGGTGGCTGAGTAGGATCGAGTCTCCTTGTTTTTCCTTTCCCATTGCTGCTTTGTATTCTTTTAATTTTAAAACTGTAGTCTGAAATAGCTTTGGTTTGAATGATAGCTCAAGTATTCAATAAACATGTTCAGAGTATTTATCATGTGCCCGGTTGGTACATGCTAGGAGATACAAAACAAATTCCTGCCCACACAGAATGTATTTTGTCCTCATTTTATGTGGCATCTCTAGACTTGGTTCTGGGGAGCTGTTTGCTGACACAGCTAACCCTCCTGTTGGGGCACACAACATTAGTCCACAAATCACATGACTAGTGAGTTTTGTGACAAGGACAGAAAAGAGATTAAGTTCCATGGGTCTATCATTTTTCCAACTTTTTTAAAAAAATTATATGTATTTAGTGCACAACACACAGGTCAGACTCATAGTGATCCTCCTGTTTTCAGCACCGAAGCAGTGGGATTACAGGCATGTGCCACTACTCCCAGTCTCAACCGTCACCTGAGCTATTTGGCTGGGCCTCCACCATTTTTTTTTTCTTTTTCTTTTTTCTTTCTTTTTTTTTTTTTTTTTTTTTTTTTTTTTTTTTTTTTTTTTTTTTTTTTTTTTTTTTTTTTTTTTTTTTTTTTTTTTTTTTTTTTTTTTTTTTTTTGCCTTTTTGAGACTGAGTCTTGCTATGCAGTTCAAGCTGGCCTTGAGCTCATCCTCCTTTCTGGGCTCAGTTTGATTGTGCAATTACTGGTAATGGAGAAAAAAAACTTGACTAAGCAGAAAGACAGAGTTGCATTAACAAAGAAGTAAGAGTTAATAATTCTGGTGTTTCAAGGGGTCCAAGGAGGGTTTTAGAAGAGAAGAGGAAGCTAGGCATGGTGATGCTTGCCTGCAGTCTCAGCACTCTGGGAGGCTAAGAAAGGGAATCATAAATTCAAGCCCAGTCTGGGTGATTTAGCAACCCAGTGAGAACCTGGGCCAAAATAAAATGTAAAAAGAGGAGCTGTAGCTCAGTGTGAAGTCGCTGGGTACACACACACACACACACACACACACACACACACACACGGAATAGGAAAAGGAAGGAGGAAAGAGGATTATGGAATTCCTTTTTTTTTTTAACACAGGCTCTCACTGTGTGACCTGGACTTGTAGCGCTCCTCCTGCTTTCAGCCTCCCTATCACTGCAATTACAGTTGTGCACCACCATGTCCAGACTCTGTGGGCAGCTCAGCAGGCCTGGGGGTGTGGCCGGTGTGGCAAGAGGTACCAGGAATCAAACCCCAGTCCCTGCATTTGCCTAAGCAGGCACTTAGCCTGCTGAGCTATCTTACTGGCCCTATGCAGATATAGTTTAGATACTGAGAAAGAATGATGTTGCCAGAGGTTTTTTTGTTATTGTTGTTGTTTTGTTTTTAGATAGGGTCTCATGATGTAATTCACAATAGCCTTGGACTCACTTTGTAGCTCAAGCTGGTCTCGAACTCACAACCATCCTCCTGCTTCAGCCTCCCAAGTGCTAGGATTCCAGGAGTGCACCACTATGCCCGGAAATGTGTCAGAGTAATTAAATATATTCAACATATGTTTCAGTTTTCTCTCCCTTCCAAATACCTAGTAGGTATTATAGATTGCATAAATGGTCTTTAATTTTCACTCTTCTGTGTGGAACTTCTTTAGTGTTGTCCTGCACTGAGTGGGGTGTAATGTTCTGCCCTTGGGCCAAGAAGTTAGCTTAGTGGCATAAGCACATGCCTGGAAAACGCAAGGTCCTGAGTTCGCTCTCCAATACCAAAAAGAAAAAAAAATCTGCCCAGGGCTCAGCTGTGCAACTGCCTGGGCCAGTGAAAGTGACCACATGCCTGCTCCAAGCCCTAGATACTGCATGACTATCTTCTGTTCATTCACACTGCTGGCATTGCTATGAGAACAGGCCTTGGCTAGCCTGCAGGAGAGAGATGCTTGGAAGTGAGTCCAGTGTCCTAGTTCCCTTAGATGAGGTCGCCTTATAAAGCAGATAGTCAGCTGAGCCCTAGAATCTGTGCCCATGCGAGAGCAGCAGAGCCCACCTGGATGATCCTGTCTACCTGAGCAATAGGGGCATATCAGTGACTGCCACAGAGGTGTGATGGTTTTTCACAGTGTTATTGCAACTCCGCATAAACAATTGAGTAGAACTGAACCACTTAGCCCTAGGATAGTAACCTTGTTCTGGTAATGAGAGCAAAAGTAATATAATAATGCCATTTTGGGGCCCAAGCATTTAATTGCTCGATGGAAATTCTCTAGAACTCTGTTCCCTTAGCACATCAACAAGAAACTTTGGAGTGGTGGCTACTCCACTATTCTGGGTCCCTGAGTATTAAAATGAGCTAAACATCCAGCCCCAGGGAGGATTGTTCTGAGACATTGAGACTTTGAAGTTGTTAGTTATGATAGCATAACATGTTTGGCTGAATGAGATGGGCAGAGCATTTTAGAAATTTATGAAAGGTTATTAATTGCTTCCTCTTTAATGTCTTTGTAGATATTGCGGTAAATACTTATGCTGCATTTTCAAATTGTGAATTTGGTTAATGTGTTACTTTAATTTGCTTACTAACCTACTGACTGGCTGAGGTTTTGGAGGAGTTATAGAACTACCCTCTAAATTTCCTGTAAGCTTTCCTACATAGAAATGTTGGGCTATCCAAATGTCAATTTAGTTTCAACAAATTGGAAATACTTCTCTCTCATGATTATATATTATCACAGCAAAAGGAAGGCATGTTTTTTGTTGTGGGTAAAAGGGCAAGAAAATAGGACTTTGCAAATCAAAAACTGAAAATCCCTTAGTTACACAGAACTTTTCAACCCTAATGTATTTGAAATATACTCAAAGAAGAAAACAAGGGAGGAAATCTTTTTGTTCTTATTTTATACTTACATGATTGGTGGTGATGTAAAATGGCACTGTTTTAAGAAACATTTCATAGTTTCTTGGAACATTAAATCTATACCTACCACATATGAACCAACTAGCCTACTCTAGTAGACTAGAGTCTTTTCTTAGTGAAGAGAAATGATGGCATGCATTCATTTCTAAGAGAATTTTCACAATATCTTTGTATGGAAAACCCAGAAACTGGAGACAATACCAATGTTTGTCAATAGGTGAATGAGTGAAGACATTATGGTCTATCAATACTGTAAAATATAATTTAGCCATAAAAAGAATGAACTAGTGGTATCCTAACAATATAACTGAACCTCAAAATAATCATCTCAATTTCATGATAGATGAAAGAAATGGGCTGGGGGGAGACAGACAGATCTACCAATTTATTTATATAAATTTCTAGACAGTAGTTGCCAGGTTGGGATAGAAACTGATCAAGACACAGAGGAAAAATTAATGTGCTTTCAAGGGTCATAGATGTGTTCTCTCAGCGCTGGCTGTTGATGACTTTATTGATTTTCTGGACTGTGGTGCAGTGGACACCCTAAAATAGCTTGTTGTCAAATTACACAATTGATAAACTAATCATGAGAATAGTTAAGAGCACAATAGGAATGAACTATTCATCTACCAGGCTGTTCCTCAGAGCCTAAAAGTTCTAGGAAAAGAAAGATTCCATTCTTGATGCATTCTTGTGTGCTTGTTTCTCTATTAATTATCTCTGTACAATTCCTTAGTCCTTAAACCAAATTTAGAATGGGAATGTGGGGACCACTTGATTTATTGACTTTTGCTGCCTCTGTTGAAGGCCTGTGAGGCCGCTAGAGTACAGACTTACCCAGCTGCACCAGCACAAAACTACGAATCCCAGCAGGCGTCGAGTCTAGGGGACGGACCTCGGAAAGGGGTGGGTCTAGAAAAGGCTCCCTGGTCGGTTCACTGGTCTGGAGCAGAAGGCGTCTACTGGGCAGAGTTTGGGCAGGATCTGCTTTGTGATTGGTTGTAAACAGAAGGGGGCGTGGCGCGAGAGGTCGAGGTTGTCCTCAGAGACGGGTGCTGCTGAGTTCGGCCCTCGAATTTCCCGGGCCTGGAGCGCGGGGCCTGCTGGGAAGAGGTCGGACAGTTACCCGCTGGCCGCGGCGGGCGTGAGGGGCTTCGACATGCAGAGCACCGACCTGGGCAACAAGGAGAGCGGCAAGATATGGCACCGCAAGCCCTCGCCGGCTACTCGAGACGGGTAAAGACCATCACAGAGGGCGCGGGCTGTGAGACACCGGAGGCTCTGGAGGGCTTGGCGCCCGAGGGGCCCACACGGGTGCGGGGGGCCGGCTGGGCTTGCGCCGGCTCCCGCTCGGGGGATGGGGGCCTCGAGGGGCGCGCTGGGCTCCGGCCGGGACGCGCGCCCGTGGCGGCGAGTCTGGGCGCTCAGCACACGCTCAGGAGGCCCGTAGCCGTCGCGGCTGGCGGCGAACTCCGAGAGGGCATTGAGGTGAGAGCGGGACTCTTGCGGCCTTGCAGTCTGCGCGTCTCCAGGCCGTGGCGTGCAGTTGCAGGCGTTCACCTGCCGCCTGTTGAGTGTCTGCTAGGTGTCGGGACGCGTGGAAATGCGTGCTGATTTATTAGCTCTGTAGGCGGGGGCAGCGAGGCTCCCTGGACGCTTTTTGCTTCCATTAGACGCTCAGTAAATACTGGATGTTCTCATTACGTACCGAGTTTTTTAAGTAGTGAGGCAGTTCTATCAGGCTGCTTTTGAGTAGTTGAATTGAAGTTGATCCGAAAATGCTTGTGTGTGACTTATGTGAAAAAAATCAGGACGAAATTGTAACCATAATTGTTATTACGTTTATATGGTAGGATTGTGCGCGTTTCCTAGTGTTTAAAATATTTTCAGGGGCTTGCCAGGTAGCTCAGGTGATTAAAGCACATGATTTGGCAAAGTCCCTCAGGCGAAGGGGCCGCGGCTTGATCCCCTGCTCCACATGAAGCATGAGACCTGCCCTTAAGGCAGCTTGAGCCCGCAAAAATAAAAAATAAAAATAAATCCTTTTTAAAATATTTTCAGCATTTTGAACAATGCTCATCTAATTTTGTTCTGCAGTTGTTTTTTTACCCCCCAGAACTGGGGATCAAACTCAGGACCTTGCACTTGCCAGGCAGGCATTTCTCCCCAGCACCGCCAGGGCAAGTTTTGATGTCATTTCAGGACATCAACTGTGTGTGTGTGTGTGTGTGTGTGTGTGTGTGTGTGTGGCCAGCTCAGCTCACCCTGGGGATGGAGCTGGTGCAACATGTGGTGTTGGGAATCTAACCTTGGTCCCTGCATGCTTGCTTGCCTAAGTAGGCACTTTGGACCTCTGAGCTATCTCACTGGCCCCCACTTTTGTATTTTTAGTATAAAAATAAACAATATGAAGTCAACAGTTCAGGAGACTAAGATGGGAGAATTGAGTTTGTGGCCAGCCTGGACAAGTTAGTGACACCTTGCCTCGGAATAAAAAATAAACCAGATTGAAGGGTCGCCCAGCGTGGATGAGGTCCCTGTGTTCAATCCAGAGTTACTCTCTCATTGTGAGACTAAGTACCTGACACCCAAAGGTGAAGGAGAACAGCTTTCTGTGGCTCACAGTTTGTAGAGGTTTCAGTTCACGATGGGCTGGTTCCAAGGCAGGCTGGCAGGGCACAGGAGCATCACAGGGCAGAAATAGTTCATGGTTAGTAGAAGACAACAAAGCAGCAGCAAGCAGTGGCGGCAGCAAGCGAGGATGGTGTGGTCTTTCTGTCCCTCCAGGTCTGTCTGGGACAGGTAGCCCTCAGGTGCTGGGCTTCCCATTATCCACCCTCAGAATAATACCAGACTAATCAGGGTACTAACTAGTAATCCACACCCTTGATCTCAGCCTCACACTCTAGATTCAGCCACCTCTGAAAAGATATTCTGAGGCAGTGTATAAAATATAGGAAAGTAGGAAAGGGCAGAATCAGCCACATACCTGTTACCTACAAATGATTATTTGACATGTTAATCTTTTCTTATGTAGAAGTTGTTTTCTTTTTTTCCTGGTACCAGGGATTGAACTCAGGACCTTGCACTTGCCAGGCAGGCACTTGTGTCACTGAGCTATCTCCTCGGCTGGAGATTTTTTTCTTTTCCAGCTTTTTCTTCTAGTTTTGTGTGTGTGTGTGTGAGAGAGAGAGAGAGAGAGAGAGAGAGAGAGAGAGAGTGTTTATCAACTATTTAAAACCTAATGTTAGCCTGTTTTCACATTCCTGTAGCTTTTTAAGCAATCTGTATACTCCTATAGAATGAAATTGAAAACTGAACTTCCGTTCTTGGTCTCTGAGCAGATGCGCAGTTAGCACGAGTTGAATGACCTACAGCATTTGCTCCTACAGCAGGCGTACTTTGAGCGCCTGCTCTGCACTGGGTCAGGTGCAGGGATACACTAGTGAGCAAGGCGTGGCCTTCTTTTTGCAATGCGCGTCTGCCAGGGAATTATAGTGGATCTGTTAGCAATGCAAACAGAATTCATGCCTGCTTAATTCACTTGGAAACTTTTCACATCGCAGAAACAAAGTTTTATTCCATTTGTCTACCACCGTGTAACCCAGGCTGGCCTCAAACTCACCGTAATCCAGCTTTAGCCTCGCCAGTGCTGGAATTGCAAGTAGATAGTTTGGTTTAATGTGTTTTACTGCTGACTGTAAGCTTCTCAAGGGCAAGGACCATGTCAGTCAGTTATTCTTAGCTCCTGGTTTGCTCAGTGCTTGACAGATAGCATGCTTTCAAGTATTTGATAAATACATAGTAGCTACTTTGATAATGAATAAGTTTTTGAACTGTTTTCAGAAATCCTTGTTAAGATTGATTTGAGGAGGAAGAGGAGGAAGACAATGAACAACAGGGAGAGAGGAAGAAAGGGTAGGCTTAAAACAGGCTTCAAAATTTGTAAAGTGTACTCTAAGAGCTGTATTTGTCATATATCAGGTAACACTTGATGTAGAATTTTTTTTTAAACTTTATTTATTTATGTTATGGCTGGCTCAGCCTGCCCTGAGGGTGGGGCTGGTGCAGCATATGGTGCTGGGGATCGAACCCAAGTCCTTGTGGTTGCCTAAGCTTGCCTAAGCAGGTGCTTTAGACTGCTGAGTTATCTTGCCAACCCCAGATGTAGAATTTAATTGCTAGCTGTTTTATTTTTTGTTTTGATAGAGTTATAGTGAACATCATTCACAGCACTTCTGATTATCATCCAAAAGTTCTGCGATTTTTGAATGTGGCTTTTGATGGCACAGGAGATTGTTTAATTGCTGGGGACCATCAAGGAAATATCTATGTTTTTGATTTGCATGGAAACAGGTAAGCAGATGTTTTTAATACTTATCTTATTTAACAAAATATTAATTCACTGTTTTAGTATCAGCTATTCATTATTTGCTCAGAAAAAGCTTTCCTAAGTTCTCTATTTCAGAAACCTCAGAAAACAGTCCTAAGTGCTGAAGAACGTAGGAAAAGATGAACATTCAGCACCTGTTGAATTGTTTTAGGACTATTAAAGTAGTGGTCTTAACAGTATCTCAATTAGCTTTTACATCATTTTTCAAATAAGTAAATTAATTAATTAATTTATGTTATGGATGGCTCAGCCTGCCCTGAAGGAGGGGCTGCTGCAGCATGTGGTGCTGGGGATTGAACCGCAGTTCCTGTGGTTGCCTAAGCAGGCACTCTAGACCGCTGAGTTATCTCACTGGCCTTCTAGTACCCTTTAAAAGTTGTTGCCAGTTTATCAGTTAATATCTGGTACTTTTTTAGTCAGTTTAGAAAGCACATAATTTTCTTTGTAAAGTACTGTTACAGTGTACTAGGTTTAAGAATTTTACAGAATCTTCTTTCTCCTGCTCTTCTTTTCCCTTGTGGAACTACTTAGTCCAGAGGCAGTTAGGTAGGGTTGCCTGATCAAGGTTGAGCATCTGTGCCGTTGGGTCTGGGGCAGGGAGAGCTGCAAGGAAAAGAAAATAGAAGTGCCGCCTGTGTGAGAATGAAGGAGTTGTGTGTACGCGTGTTTCCTAGCTTCATCTTCTCAGGGTAGGTAGGGAGCAACACATTAGTATCAATGAATATACCCTGGACTCAAGTCTTTTAAATACCATTCTTCACTAAAAGAGATCACATGCAAGACATGACGGGCGTGAATCTCTACTGATCCTTTTGCTGTAAAGGACCTTGTGGGACAACTGGCAAAATCTGGATAAGGCTGAGGTTTGATGGTAGGGATATAGAAGTGTAATATTTTGATGGTTGTGTAAAGGTTATATTGGAGCGTTTCCTTGTTTGTGGGAAATTGATCTTGGTGACTTTTTTTGCCACTAGTTCAGGAAGAGTAGTACTTACTTATCTGTGAATATTAGAAGTCTGTTAATCATTCTTAATCAGATTTTATTGGTACACTTTAGATGCACATAACGATCACATTCATCATGGAGAATTTGTACCTGTGCATGATACAAGTTTTCCTTTTCCCTACCTTCCCTTAAACTCTATCCATGTTTTCCTCCTTTTCTCATTTTTCTACTTTCCTTCCCCCTCCTCATTTATTTCCCTCCCATTCGAACTTTGCAAATCATTAGTGTCACTTCCTTTTTTCAGTACCTGGAATTGAATCCAATGCATCCTTTACATTGAGCCATATTGGAAGCCTATAGGTATATTTTTTAATTTGAAAAAAGCTTTGCTGAATCATGATTTCCCCACGGTGATGTTAAGTGTAGGATTCTCTTACCTCAGCCTCCTCGAGTGCTAGGGTTATGGGTGTATGCTACCACACCTGGCTGTTTTTGCTCTTTTTTCCCACCCTCAATCTTTAACCTATGCTGTGAGCTACCAGTCTTAAGTCAGAGTCGCTGTCTCTTTTTTGCTCCTGCTGAACAAAGCTGGTTGATAGATGCCATTGTAAACTTAGATTCTTAGTACTTCATTCACGTACCTGCTTGCTTACTTTTCCCATTCTCTGTTGAGAGCCTTTTTGGAAAACTTTGATAATTTCTTTGCTTCCTTGTGGTGGACACAGCAGTTACTCTGAATGCCTGGCCTCCTGATTCATGAGAAAACAGGTATCTTCAGGCTTCCTTGCCATCTCCTTCATTGCAGCCTCAAATATGTGTTTGACCTCTGTGCTTGTCACTTCATTCATAAAATAGGTCATCTTTCTTCCAGTGCTAATTCTTGTCTTCCAGAGTCTCTTGGACTTGGTACCATGAGAGTTCCTATCTTATTCTGTTCATTGTCCCTATTCACTATCTCTTGTAGGGGAGAAAAAAAATCATTTTTACTGAACCTAAGTTTCAGCTGGGCTCATGCAGCATAAGACAGATTAACAAAGGGAAAATGTTGTTAACGTGGATACCAGTATATACAATGAGAGTGCTGAGAAATCAGTGTCTTAGGTTTTAACTAATGGCATCTTGTAACAAAGAATAACAGTGCATTTCTAAAGAAATGACAACACAAAAGAGCAGGACCTTGATTCTCTAGAGAATCAAAGGGCAGTGAATGGTGGGAAGGCAAACATATGGGAGTGTAAGCGTCGATGAAGACCAGTTACTGAGGCCTGTTGTGTATCTTTCTTTGGGACCATATCCAGGATGATAAAGACCTAAAGTTATAGCTGGCTATCAGCCTTTGTCTTTCATAACACTGAGGGGAGGGATGCTCTTACACATTTGTACACATTACATAGACTTTTAGGCAAGTAAGAGAAAGGCAAAGATCTTTTCATGTATCTAAATAGTTGCTTTCACTTAGAATACTCCTTATGTCAGAGTGGTATCTCTTAGTGTGACAAGCGTGTT
>PVKN010012037.1:0-21130 GCA_004027915.1 Capromys pilorides
AGAGAGAGAGAGAGAGAGAGAGAGAGAGAGAGAGAGAGAGAGAGAGTAAAGAGTAAAGACCCACACCCCCAGACTGGCACTGCCATCTCTGAATACAGTACTGGGGACCATGCAGCATTTCCCATGCTGGGAAAGACACCTGTGGGATAGGGACATTGTTTTTTCTAAGTGTTTCATTGTAAAGACACAGAATACCATGTAGGATCACAACAAAGGTAGGGGTAGTGGTGATGGTGGTGGTGGTGGTAGTGGGGATCCATGTGGTTTATATCCATTGCTCAGCTCCCAGGAGGTAACCCTTATGTTCCTGAGGAACAGGTGCAGAGCCTACATCTGAGGGACTTCTGTCCTGCACAGTAGCACACATACCCTCCCTGCGACCCCTGAGGTGTATTCAATTGCTGTGTAAATGACTTCCCTGGGTGTCTAGAAGTAGGGGTTAGAGAGGTTCATGACAGATGCAATTCTTTTTGTTGTTGTTGTTCTGGAAACAGGGTCTTGCTGTGTAGTTCAGACTGGTCTTGAATGTACTGTGTCGCCCAGAGTGGCCTTGAACTTGCAGTGATCCTCCTGCCTCAACCTCCTGAAGGGTAGGATTACAAGTGTGCACCATTACAATTGGCTCAGGGATGGATGCCATTCCTAAAGGATCTTTGTAATCTATAATTTATTCCAGGTGTGCATGTGGATCTTGCTGGTCCTTGGGATTGCCATAAGTCACATTGTCTTTGGGGTTTCCTCTGTGACAGATGACAACCATGGCCGCTGCACTCACCTCCAGGTTCCAGCCTACATGAGGACAGAGTGGGGCCTGGCCCAGGGGCAAGGTTTGCCTCTCCCCAAGCGCTGAGGCCTTACTGTAATCATGAAGGGGACAGTGATGCCTGTAGTGCGAGCTCAGCCTCCAGGGCTTCCCTGACTCTGCCCAAGCCTCTTGGTCTTGCTCCCCGGGGGCACCTGTCTGGCTGTGCTGTGGAAAGAGGAGCCCAACCAGGACCAGCACGTTGGTCCACGAACCTGCAGGAGCCTAGCCTCCCTGCCACGTCAGACTTGAGTCTGAGAAAGGAGCAGCTGGCTTAAGCGCGAGTCTTGGAGGCTCTGAGCAGCTTTGCCGTTGTCCCTGGAAATGGCTTCCCCACAGATGTCCACCCAGCCTCCTCCTCTCCTGGTACCACGTTTCATATTTGTGGCAGAACCATGACTTACTTCCCAGTGCTATCTTGGTGGACTCCTGGGTGATTTATTTGTGTTTTCGTGCCTTTGTGTCCTCCCCTGTAAGATGAGGCTGATGACCTCTGTTTTGTGATTAATTACGAAAGTCATTGGAGGCAACAGAGTGGGAAACACTTAAAAAACAGTTGATAGCTAAGCATAGTCGTCCATGCCTGAGGCAGGAAGATTGCAAATTTTGAACCCATCAAAGGAAATTTAGCAATTTAGTGAGCCTGTCTCAAAATAAATAAATATTTTTAAGTAGGCTGACTAGGGGCTGAGCATGGTGGCACATGCTTATAATTCCAGCATTCAGGAGGTTGAGGCAGGAGGATCCCTATGAGTTCCAGCCTGGGCTACATAACTGAGTTCAAGGGCACCTTATAATACGTAGTGAGATCTTGCCTCAAAAAAAAAAAGCAAAACAAAAAATCTCTTGAATTGGACCTTGCATGTAAAAAATGGGTTGAGGATGTAGCTCAGTGGGATGGTCCTCAATGAGAAGATCTTTCAACTCCCTCCCAGTCAGGAGAAATAAAGAAAAAAAGAAACGAAGAGAGACAGACAGAAAGAAAAGTGGGTGGCACGAGGGGCACAAGGTGTGTCTTTTCTCCTTCACAAGGAATGCCTTCCATTCAGGGAAATGTGGTGGAAAGGAGTCTTGAAGCTCATCTCCCTGGAGCTTGTGTTGAGCAGGAGCCTGGGACTGGGCCTGATCAGAGTTCTGTTGGTGAAAATTATGACCCTTGCCTCTCCGGGCTGCACCTGGGCCTGAGTGCCACCCCAAACCCAGTGGGACAGTGTCACTCCAAGGCCTCAGGGACCAAGCCACCCAGCATACCTGTGGAGGGCCAGGCTTCTGAGTGGAGGGACCAGTTTCATTCATTCCTGGACCTCAGGCTTGCTTCAGGCCATCAGGGAGTTTGTTGGTGACAACCCATGTTCACCTGAGTCCCCTCCTACCCCTGTTCATGCAGTGGTAATAGGGCTTCTCTGAGCACAGGGAGCTTCTAGTTGGAGACTCCTGGGGACAGAGGCACCTCCAGATTGACCTCTTGCTGGACTAGCAACCAGCGTTTCCTCTCAGGCCTGGTCTACTACCTGTTTCTGCCCACCTCAGGGACAGCTCTGCAGGCCAGAGTCCTACCTTGCTATGGGAGGTCTTTGTGAGATCCCTCCTCCACCCTCACCCCACCCTCACCACCACCACTACCACAGGCAGGTACCAGGCTCAGTGAATTTCCCAAATTCTACAAGTGAAGCAAAATTACCCTCCCATCACCAAGTTTTAAAAAACAGTATAACAGAAAATACACATGTGCCCTTTTGAGAAAAGAGAGACTGAGACAAATGAAAAGGCTGCCCATTGGAAGCCAAAAGGTTAAGACACTTAACAAAAGAACTCCAGTTAAACACATCTGGCCTGGGCTCCTCAAACACATCTAGTCCCAGGTAGGTCAAAGACATCTATCCGGTAAATCAAAGGCATCCATCCAATAATCATCATAAGCCCTCAGCAAGCCTCCTGTTGTGAAGCCTACTCATTTTCCCAGTAGCCCCTCCTATCTCCACTAGAGGTGAGCACTGACCTCAGCCGTCTTATCTTATGGTCTAAATTGCAACTGCAGACCTAATTTTAAACACACTATGAGTCCTATAAGGTGAGGAATAACCCAGGAAAAGCTGTTCTTTGGGTGACCATACTTGCTGCCTACATACATCCTTAAAACCTCTTAAACTCCCCAGTCCTTCGCTTATCTGCAGTATTCCTTTCTTGGAAACTCACCACTGCCCTTCTTTGGCAGTGTACCCTGATCTAAAGCCACCTGTCTCTTCTACCTCCCTTTCTATTGCCTAATTTGTTTTATCTCTGGTGGGCCTTGCATGAGACCCACTGAACAGATGTCATCACCCTGGGGAGGTCAAGTCAACATTTTATGTCTATTATTTTGATTTCTTCATCCTCAGCCCAAGGACATGGAGATCCCCATGGAGCATGAACTATGCACCTGTCCTGCCTTGGCTGTGGGCTCCCTGAGGTGTTTCTGTAGTCACTGCTGGATCCTCAGTGCCCAACTTAAGAGGTTTCCAGACTACAGTTGAGAATGAGTGGCGGGGGTATTGCTGGCACACACCTGCATGGATAGCATGTGCCCTGCCCCCATGGAAAGGGCACTGCTTCCTCCACAGCAGGCACCATGCAGGCTGTGGTCCAGAAGCTCTCAACCAAGTACAAGGGGACCCCAAGGTATCTACAGATCACCATGCCACCCAAGACCATACCTCGGTGAACTGCAAAGCCAGCCCCTGAGCCTGTTCTCGTGAAGCCCAGGTCCAGCACTCTTGGCCTCAGTGCTTACCATGACATCAAGACCAGTGACAGCTGCACGCTGATCTAGCAGCCCAGCCAGAAAAGGCAAGGCCTGAGCCCATGCCCAGAGATGCATGGCTGCTCCTCACAGGTCTCCAGGTGTGGATGGCAGGCACAGGAACATCCTCTGTTCTATTTCTATGTGCCAGGGCTTTGGGTGTAGAATTTGGGGTGGCAACTGTGCTTACAGGAACAGGAGGCAGAGTGTGCATCAAGAAATGCCAGGCAGGCACCAAGTATGGGAGCTGGGCCTGGCTGGCCTCCCACCTCCATGCACCTCTATTGGGTGGCATTACCCAGCCAGTTGGCAAGGCAGAGGCTGCCTTTGTGGTGCCTCTGTGTTACTGGAGCTCGATGTAACGCTGGCACTGTCTGCAGTGGAAAATTACTACTGTCTTTGTGTCACCTTTGGTATCCTTGGGCCTGGGATGAGGCTAAGGCTGAGGGCAAGGATAGGGTCTGGGGCTTGTGTCATGGTTTGTGTCTAGCTGGCCTCCTAGTTTGTGATTGATTCACGATCCAGTGCTGGGATTATGGGTCTGTGTGCCCTGGGGAAGATACTCTGCGTACAAATAAAAGGAAGGGCAGGGAGACTAGCCAGCTGCTGGAGCTGCTGCTACCTGATTTGCTCTTGCTCTTTACCACCACCATGAATGACTGCTCTCTGCCATGTTCCACTCTGCCTTGGAGCCAGCCAAGTAAGGACTGAAATCTCCACAGACTGTGAGCTAAATAAACCTTCCCTTCCTTCATTTTGGGTGTCAGGTATTTGTCCCAGCAACAAGAGATCAGTAACCCAGATAGCTTGGTTGCTTCATGACTCCAAGGACAAGATGTGGTGGCCTGCAGCACTGATAACCAGTGCCAAAGTTGCCCTTTTCCACCCTAGAAGTTCCCTGGATGCTAACTGCCCTCTCCCTGTGACACACAAGCATGGCCTAGGGGCCCCAGCATAGGAGTCCCTGTGGCCCCTGTCATGTTTACTCAGCACTTGCTTAGCACCTGGAGTGTTCTAGCTGTGACACCTGAGAATTATGGCCAATTATGGCCATGTGGTCTTGTGGTCTTCCAGATTACTCCTGGAAGTGGAGGAAGAACCATTCAGGATGGGAAGGCTCTTGTAGCAACTCACTCTACAAGTTGGGGGGTCCTATGAGCACAACCTTAGTCCCTTCTAAGGTAGTGCCCAGGGACCTAGAGGGTCCTAACTGGCCTCCCCTCCAAGTCCCACTCCACCCTATCATGCTGAGAGCTGAACCCCTGGCACAGGAGCCCTGGGGAAAAACTCAAATCCTATCAAAACCATAGCTTGTCACTCTCTGTGAACTTCTGTATTATTGCTCGCCCATTGCTGGTATGAAATGCCCAACACTGTAGTTTAAAGGGTCTATTTGGCTTATGGTTTCAGAGGGTTTGGTACATGGTTAGTGGGCTCCAAGGCAGAAAAAAGCATAGTGGAGGGGCCTGGTGAAGGACAGTAGCTCTCCCATGGGATTCAGGAAACAGAGAGAGGAAGGAGTCAGAGATGAGAACACAGCCTCTCAGGTCAAACTCCAGGGACTTCCTCAAGCCAGGTCCCACCACCCAGCTGCACACTTAGCCATAACCTTAATCCACTGATGAACCCAGTGCTCAGTGGTCCAGTCACCTCCACAAGCCCCACCTCTGCACACAGGGAACTGAGGGACATTTTTTACCTAAACCATAGTAGGTGACAAACTCAAATCATATCCAAGCCATAGCTGTCACTCTGCCTGAGCTGCCATTATCTAGACCACACAGATGGAAGTAAGGGTCTGTCTTGCTTCCAAACCCTGTGAAGGACAGAGAGGCCTAGGGTTTTATGCAAATGACATCACTGGAATCTTGCAAGGCCTAGGAGATTGTTACTGCTTTCCTGTTGAAGAATGGATAGAATTTGAAACTAAGTCCAGGAGATGGAGTGAGGGGCAGGGGGCATGAAAAGAACTGAAGTGTGCTATGTCCATATGCCAACTCCCCACAGTGAATGTGAGCATTATGTGCTGCAGCCATGGAATGCAAGCATGCACATACACTCATGCACATGAGAAAAGAAGAGGAGGAGGAGGAGGAGTGGAAGTGGAGTAGCTGGTAACCATCTTAAAACGTAAGAAGCCTGGGTTTAACGGTGGACATTGGAAGAAAAGGGCAGCAGGGATTCTGAGATTTTCACCAGAGCTGCTGAAGGATGAGCTGGTTGGAGATAGGGGCAGCAGGAGGACACTTGGAGGTACATCTGCATGAAGTGCCCATCACACAACCACAGGGTGTGTCTAGGAGGAGTGGGGATGCTAGGTATGCTGTGGCACAACAGGGACATTCTGGGCAGGAACATAGACAAGAAGAGCAGCAGGAAGCCCATGCTCGGGTGACCCTCAGTGTTCAGAGTGACCATTGGGGATGGGGTGACTCTTGGTGGCAGCATAGCACTGAGCAGAGCCCAACATTGCACAATTGGGGTTGAAGAGACTCCCCAGATATAACCTTTCCTTTAATTTTTTTTATAAAAAAGTAATGATTGATATCTTTCCAAAGGATTAAATGACTAAAGAAACAGCTTTTGCTTGATGCAGAAGTTGATATCTTCCATGCATCCCTTTCCAAAAATAACAAAGGGGAAAAGAAACCCAGACGACACTGGGTGTGTTGATGGCAAGTTAGGAAAGTTTCCAGAAATAACCATTGTCTAAGGCTTGAACAAATAAAAGGACACTCAGCCCCGCTGTGGCCTCCAGGTCTTCATCAGAACAGAGTAAGCTGCAGAAATACCTTTTGCTGCCCAGGCAGCCACATGATGGATTCCTGAGGTGTCCAGTCCTGCCCAGGCCTCCAGGCAGTCGGGCACAGCAGCTGCCAGGTGGCCTGCTGGCTGGATCTCCAGCATCTGCACCATCTCCACAGAGCCCTTGGCACAGCGGCTTCCAGGCAGTGGAACGAGGCAGCAGTGCCCTTGTCCAAGATGGCATGTGGCCAGAGCTCGATTTTCCCAGGTTCTCAGGATGCTGACATGCCCACCTCACTTGACAGCACCCACTCCCTGTGCTCTCAAATCTTTCACCTCCCTGGCCAAAGTCACCAAAGTTTGGTGGACACCTGCTATTCAGGTGCAATGGTCACAGTGCCCCTTTCTGGCTTAGTGACAAACCCTACCATCACCTTCACTGGGTCTGAGCCCTTCCAGGAAGTTGTCTCTGGCTCCAGAGACGAGGTCTTCTTGATCCAGAGTGCAGTACACAGCTCCAGCCATGCCCTCAAGGCCTTTGCATCCTCTGACACTGAACTGCTCCTCAGCAGTTCTCCCTGTGAGCATAGCAGGCACAGTCTCTTATTAAACAGATTCCTACTGGGGACACACAGGGCTCTGAAGTCACAACTCAGGGATCTGGGTATGTGGCTTTGTTTAAAATCAGGATGGTCAAGGGTTTAACCAGTTTGCGGTAGGACTTACAAACCATAGAAGGGGAACTCTAAACAGGTAGCCAGTCACACAGGGGAAAGTGACCCCACCACCGGAGTGCTGTTTCTACCAACCAAAGAACACCTGGAGTCACCAGCAACCAAATAGGATAGAGATTTATGTAGGGAGCCATCTGGAAGCCATCGGCTTCCCCAGGTGCGTCATTGCCTAGCTGCAACCTGAGTGTAAGTTTGAGTGTGAGTCATGCACAGATTTCCAGGTGCAAGGCTCCAGTGGGGCAGTTATTGTCACACAGACGAAGAGCCTGGGTTTGGGAAATGAAGAGTCCCCAAGTGCCCACTGCCCTCCGCCCCCAACTCCCACATAGCCGAGTTAGTGCCAGGCAGAAAGGAGCAGCCTACCTCAGCCTCAGCCAGTGTCCTCTCCGGATATGTGAGACTTACAATGTCACAGTTAATTCAGCAGCTGATCTAGGCCTAGATGTAGACTCACTATATCTTCCACCAGCCACTTTCCAAAAAGTGAAGAACCAAACTCAATTATCCTCTTTAAAAAAATATCTATCTTTTAACAAGATGTTGGAAGCCTGAACCTTTAAAACCTGCCAGATGAACAAAAACAAGCCTTTTGAATGATGGATTCAGTGTCATATTTAAGAAAGTCTGTTTTCCTTCCTTCTGACCTAAAGATGCTTAGAAAAAACCACCTCAACTTTGTACAGTTGTTTCATAGATGAACAAAGGAGTTTTGACAAATCAACTTTGCCATGCAGTGCACCTTGAAAACTGAGACTTGGGTGGGGATGCTGCTCAGGCAGAACTTGGCTGTCACATGCAGGTCAGGCTGCACCCAGAGAGGGGCCAGAGAAGGTCAGCCCTTCACAGGCCCAATGCTGAAAGGCAGGGGGCAGTCTGTGGGGCCTTCAAAGGAGCAGTGGTTTGTTAACCACAGGAAGGGACAGTTGAGACTCAGAGCCAAGATCTGAGGCCCTACTCCAAGCTAAGTGACACATGGAGACAGCTGTACCAGCTCTGTAGAGAACAGAAATCTGCCCCTTGGGGACAGGACCTCAGCCAGAGGAGGGCTGACCTTGGACATGACAGTCTCAATGCCACTTGGACCCAAAGTGCCCAAGCCAAGCATGCGACTGTAAGTTCAGGGCTCTGAGGGAGGAGTGGGGACCCTGCTCACTGAATGTGCTTCCTGCTAAGGTGCCAACCTCATTAGCGGCTCAGAGAGCCCTGGCAGAGCTCCTGGCGGAGGCATTTGGGAAAGGCCCAGGGATGCGTTAACATTGCTCATTACCAGGGGATAAAGGCGCCTCCTGCGGCGCCCAGCAGGTTGGGAGCAGGAAGTGGGGTGGTTTGGACAGCAGGAATCTGGCTCCATGGAGGCCTGAAGTAGCATTGTTCAGGGCTTAACTAGGGCCTGCGGTTGGCAGCTCTTAGGCTCCGCTGGAGCCAAGGCCTTCACCAGACGCTGATAAACAACACAGCCGGGCCAGATAAGCCCCGTGACCTCCCTCCAGAGGCCACTCCCCAGTCAAGTGCTGGCCTCACTCCCCACCATTGCCCCTTGGGCCCAGGCTCCAGGCTGACCTCCATCTGGCTAGTCACTGCCCGGAGGCACCACCTCCACTGGTAGCCAGGTCTGGCCTAACATCTTGAGCATTCTTTTTTTCCTCGTTTATAACCCACGTTTTATTTATTTTTAATTTTATTTTACAAGTCTGTGTCTGCAGTGTGTAGTGATCACATTCCTCGTGAGGCCTTGTGTACAGCAGCACACCTCCACTCCTTTAGCGTCTCCTTCTTCTCTCTCCCTCCTCCCCTGCCGCTTGGTTCCCCTTCCATGGGAGAAAGACCCATTTCTCTGCCTCCTCCCATCTCTCTTTTATTTTGCTCCTTAGTTATGCTCTGGATTTCTCATATAGTAGAAACCATGCCATATTTAAGTGTCTGTCTTCACTTAACTGAAAGTGCATCCAGTTTCCTGCAAACAACTCAGATTTACCCTTCTTTAGATCAGCATAGCACTCCATTGTATGTGCAAATGCCACACTTTCTTTACCTGTTGAAGGCATGCTTAAAGTGGACTGCCTCACTTCCATACAGATGAGGAGAAGGAGGCCCAGGTGGCTCAGGGGCTCACCTGATGCCACAGAGCCAGGACCAAGCCTAACTCCCCAGAGTCCAAGCTAGGAACTGCATGCTTAGGACAGATGAAAGCAACATGGGCTTGCTCAAGCGTCTGAGGAAGGGTGGTGGGAGATGCGTGGGAGGAGTTCACAGGCAGAGGGTTTCTCTACTTGGGCCTGTTTCTTCTTCTGCATGTGTGTCTTTGTGGTTGCTGTATGTTTGTGGATCTGTGTTTGTGCTAATGAATGTGTGTGTGTGTGTGTGTGTGTGTGTGTGTGTGTGTGTATGTATTCATGTGCTGCTTCCTGAATTCTTATCAGGGCCTGAAACTCAGGAGGTTGCAAGTATGAAGATGGGTGACTGTGGCCAGGGCCCCAGCCAGGTGGACTGAGCAGGAGTCCCTCACCGCATGGGTACCACGCACCAACGTGGATTCTCCCTGTCTCTGATGGCCTTGCTCATCTGCTGGTCTGGCACATGCAGGGTGTGGTGTGGCCAGGGCTGTCCCGGACGGCACTCTTCACCAGGTGCTCACATCTGCTCCGGCAAGTGTCTCACACATGCTGCTTTGCTCGCCGCACCCTGTCTTCTTTCTTCTCCACCTGTGGTATCCCATCGCTCCCTCTCTCCTCCATCCCTTAGCTCCTCCCACTGCTCTGTCTCACCCCAGCTCAAGATAGCTTAGCCAATGAGTCTTTCAGGGGTTATGGAAGGTTTTGGAGACCATAGAGGAGGGCTCTGAGGGGCAAATAGTAGTTTGTCTGTCTGAGAAAGGAGTCAGAAGCAGGACACCAGAGTGCTAGAATACATAACACGTGGGCAGGGTCTGCATTGTGGTTGGGCCCCTGTGGCCAAGTTGAGCGTCACATACCCCTCACACAGCAGCACCCCACCAGCATGCGGGAATCGCACACTGTGTCATTGCAGAGTCGAGGGCAGCAGAGGGGTTGCACACCCGCTTCTGGCTCCATGCTCCTGCCACCCACCTTGCTCCTGCAAACCCTTCAAAGCTGAGCACCATTCCTCAAGAGCTGGGCCACCATGTCACTATCCTAGCCACAATTTCCAGGAACCAGAACAGAGACCAAGTGAGTCTCACTTGGCAAGAAACACTTGCCTGGTTGGTGCAGCAAACAGGCCTTTACTCTTCACAAGAAAGAGAAATATATTTTGAGAATCAAGAAGCCCTGAATTTGACTTTGTAAAATGTCTCAAATGTGATTACATCATATTCATAAAACTTTTTTAAAAGATCCCCAAATCAGCTTTTTTTTTTTTTTTTTTTTTTTCTTTTTGAGATAGGCTTTCACCATGCAGTTCAGGCTGATTTGAACTCACTTTGTAGCCCAGGTTAGCCTCAAACTCATATTGATCCCCCTGCTTCAGCTTTCTAAGTGCTGGGATTATAGGAGCGTACCACCAGGTCACCAGGTAAGGTTAATTTTAAAACCAAACACAAAATCACAAAATTGAAAAATATTTGTTTCTATTGAACTAACAAATCTGGAGCTAAAAAAATCATAAATTCTTCAGATTTTCCTGATCAGGAGAAATGAAGCCTGTGCCTGGGAGGGATGGCACTACCAGGCCATAGGCACCTGAAATGGTAGGGCCAGGCCTCTGTCGTCTGAGGAGGGATCAGCAGGTGTGGAGACAGAATGCCATTGGTTATCAGTCTGTGGTCTTTTTTTTTTTTTTTTTAAAGCATTTTACTTATTTATGTTATGGCTAGTTCAGTCTGCCCTGGGGATGGGGCTGGCACAACATGTGGTGCCAGGGATCAAACTGCAGTTGCCTAAGGAGGCACTTTAAGCAGCTGAGCTATCTCACCAGCCCCAGTCCATGGTCTTGAAAGCAGTGTGCTGGATGCTCTGTGTGGAGCTGCAGGCCAAACTGAGTCTTGGAGACAGGGAGGAAGTGAGGGGTGTGGCCAGTGTGTTTCTGAAGAAACATGTGCTGTGTACTGCTGACATCTTGGGCACTAAGCTGGACTCCTGCCCTATGGGGCAGAGGCTGTGATGTAGTCCTTGCAGAGGAAGTGTGGCAGGAGTGATGAGGGCACCACCGCGCATGTATCTGGCCATGCGCCTGGCATCTCTTTTCCTCTGGCCTCTTTGTAGGACCCCAGGAAAGATTCCAGGGCACCAAGCCTACCCTCACCCAGCACTGGACACCACTAGGGGAAGAGAGCCTTCTCAGGATGAGCAAGAGCTTGAGGGCTGCTGGGATACTGCCAATGGACCCCAGGAGGGATGCAGTCATGGTCATGCTAGACAAGGCAGAGGGATAGACGGCATTGTTGGTCCTGAGTCTGAGCCCAGAGACTACGGGCCTGTCGTGGGCTCACTCTACTGAGCAACAGAGTGCAGACCTTGAGAGGTGCCCAGTGTGGCCTGCACAGCCCAGAGTCTCCTCTGAGGCCTCAGTGGGCGTGAAAGCCACCTGCCATCACAGGGATAGAACACGGGAATATCCATCTGTGGGGCCCACTGAGCACCCTGAAGAGACTTGACTGCCTCCTTCCAGCCTGGCACATACTGGCCAGGTCATGTGGGGCCCCAGCTGTAGCACAGACAACAGTGGAACTTAATTCATTCCTTTTGCCTTGCCTGTAGCCCAGGCCAGCCTTGAGCTGAAGGTCCTGCTGACTCAGCCTCCAGAGTTCTAGGACTGCAGGTCTGGTGGCAAAACTGTCTCAGAGGGAGATAATTGCTGTCATCTGCTGCAGCTTCACACATGGAAACATTTGCCTCTGGTTAGAGTTTTACCCTTTACAGCCTCAGAGCCCATCCTCTGGGCCCCAGGCCCATAATCACAGGATTTAGGCCCAGATCAGCTTTGTTTTTGCTCTTCTTCCTGGCCAGGAGCAGCAGCTGTGACTGACGGGTATGTCAGTCACATACACTGACGGGTATGGCCTAAACCAATCAGCAGCACTAGAGAGGAAGGTGGGGCTTGCACGTGTGGACAGAGCCCTGAGGTGCCTGCTGCCAGTGTCTTCCTGGTCCCAGGCCAAGGAGCTGGCAAGGTCATGTCCTTCAGCCCTGCCTTCCACACAGTCATCAGCTTTGCCACATGCACTGTATTGCATGGAACCCAGACAGTTTTCCTGAGTGTGGTTCCTGGCCCTTTCCCCTTCTTCCTTGGTTCTGGATGCAGTTTCCCTGGCCTGGGTTCAAGCTCAGCCTTGTCTTGGCTGGTGAGCGTACCCACCGTGGCTCAGCTTCTCCCAGGGAAGGGGCTGAGCTGACCTCTCCTGCCTCTGGGGAGCTGCTGAGTCACAGGCTGTGTCCAGACTGATCCATTTCTACTGGTCCTGTGACCCTCAGCAGTTGCCCCCAGCTTCTCTCTGTGAAGCCCAGGCTGCTAGGGGTGGAGGATACGTGAGCTGACCCTGGGCCGCCCAGAGGTGCTTCACAAATCCTAAAAATAAACCCCAGCCGCTCAAAGGGAATGTGAGACAAATCCTCTGCAGCCCCCAGAGAGCACCCAGCCGAAGACCAGGTGGCATGGGCAGGGAGCATTCCTGAGCCCACAGGCCTGGTGATGGGTATGGGTCAGATGTGTGCCAGCCCAGGGCAAGAGTGGCAGAGAGCTGTCCCTGTCCATCTGTGGCTGGCAGCTGCAGACTTACCATACAGGACAGGGAGACAGGAGGCCAACCTTCTCCTTGTCCTCTGGAGAGTCAGGCAGGCCCAGGCAGTGGGTAGCAGCTGTTACTTGGGCACAAAGGGCCACCCAGGAAACAGAATGCCTTCTCCTAGAAGGCCTGTGCTACCACAATGCTGGCTGAAGCCTAAGGCTCTGAAAGACAGGCAGAGCTCAAAGAGGAAGAGCAACTGCTTTGGCCAGGATGTTTCCTTATCCAGGACTCATGGGCACCCAGGTGGCAGCTGGCACACATACTCAGGTGCACAGCCCAGGAAGGACTTTCAGTCCCCCAGTGTCACAGGAGGGAAGGGGGAGGCACAAGAGGTGCGACTGGGATTTGAACCCACTGTGACCCGAAAACCAGCCTCTCCCTCTTACCATACAGAGTCTCTGAGAAATAGCAAAAAATGCAAATGGTGTCATGGTGGCCTGGGAGACAGCCAGGTGGACACTGAGCTGGCCTGGAAGTTGGGTGGATGCCTCTTCTCCCAGGAAGCCTCTGGGGTCTCTTGGCCAGGCAGCCCTCTCATTTCCTGTACCTTTGATCTGAACTCATCAGAGACTCTGACCTTCAGGAAACTGGCATTATTGTTCCTGCTTTCCCTTCATGGTGACATGGGCACACATCAGGACCTCAAAGGCACCTGTGCGACAAATTGGCCAAGAGCACTGGGCTAGAATCTGGGGCAGAGCACAGCTCTCTCTCAGGCAGCAACTCTGTTTCTGGGCCACGGGGGACAGGACAGGACCGACCCCAGCATCCCAGAACCTCCCTGGCCCCATGCGCTCCTCTACTGTCAACTCCTAGGATGATTCATACTTTGCTCCTGGCACACTTGGGCCTAGTGCGGGACATAGGCCTTGGTGCTAAGTTTAGGGACTATGAGATGTGCTGCGAAATTCCAGGCAGGGCCAGGGCGTTCGGCACATTCCTTGGGGCCCCCTCGGCGGCCTTCACTGAGCAGCAGACATGGCAGGACCAGGAGCTTTGAACAAACATCCCAGAAGGCCTAGGCCCCCTCGGGGTCTGTGACCCAGGCTACCAACTCAAGGACAAAGGTGCTTTATGCTGGGTGGGGAGTATGCTGCGGAGGGACAGGAGCCTCCAAGTGACACTCCAGTGATGTATGCTTGAGATTCTGCAGACATGCTGGACACCCCTCACCCCAGATGAAACTCCTAGCTGGTTCTGCTGCCTGCCTGGCATGGGCACCTGGCTAAGACCCAGGACGCCAGGTCCACTCTCCTCCTACCTTGCATAGCAGAGAACTCTGTCCAGCATTCCCTCACCCAGTGGTCCTTAGGCTCTCTGCTCCTGTGATGAGCCAGGACCCTTGCACAGGACCTCGAAGAGGGGAGACACGATAGAGCTTCTGCTGCTGCCTGAACAGACGCCTAGACTGTGGACAGTGAGAGGAATGTTAAAGTATCTTAAATTGGTTTTGTTTCATTTTATTTATTTATTTATTTATTTAACGTTTTGAGGGGTCTTGCTATGTATGCTAGGCTGGCCTTTAACTCCTGGAGGTCCTCTTGCGTCAGCCTGATGAGTGCTGGGATTACAGGCATGACACCACCACGCCTGGCTAACTGATTTGGGTTGAGCTGGTGATCCACTAACATCTTCAGATCTAACTCAGACAAATGAGTTGCTGGGAGGACATCCTGTAGCCTGCATGTGACTCAACTGGTTTTGATCACCTTGTCCTCCACTTGGGAGAAACCAGTTGGCCAGAATCATCTGAGTCAGCAACCTCAGTTCTACTGCAGGGCTGTCACCCCCAGAGCAAGGAGGGGCTATCAGAGAAGAGGGGCTGACAGGGTGTGTCCTGTCTAGTTTCCTGTGGTGTGCACATGTGTGCATGTGCACACATGGAGGCTAAGACCATCTAATAGCAAATCAAGTTAGTGGCAAAGGAAAGCACTTTTTTTGGTAGTGCAGGGGCTTGAAAACAGTCCTGCAACCTTCATAGTAAGCTATATCACCAGCCTTTTTTTGATATTGTTTTATTTGGAGACAGGGTCTCACTATGTTGCTATATAGCCTAGATGAGGATCAAACCTTCAGCCAGCCTTCCTGCCTCAGTCTTCTGGAGTGCTGGCATGACAGATGTAGCTTCTGTGGGCTGCAGGAGCAGTGGGTACAGGTTGGGAGGACCATGCAGCATCTGCTGTCTGACACCACACATAGTAGCCAGTTTAAGATGGACTCAGGTGTAAACTGCACAGCAACAGAGGGCACAGACACTAGGGGTGACGTGGTGGCCACCTTGCCTCCTGCAGGACCTGGGTGTCTGTGTCTTAATTCTTCTTGGGTGCTTTAAGCCACTGTATTGGAAAAAAGGGATCTGAGAGCCCTGGGTTCAAATCTATACTGCAATATGTAATTTGGGTCGCCTCCGCCCAAGTAGGATAGGTCTCCTATGGGTACTACCCTGATCCTGTCACCTTCCAGGTGCCCCATCTGGACACATGTACACACACACACACACGCATATGCCTATGTACACATACACACACATTAGACTGTGCTGAGCATCATGGGTGACACCCATGATTGGCTGGGCCTGGCTGCACCTAAATGTGTGTCCCTGCCATGGTACTCCCAGTCATCTGAGGTCCTTGTTCCCACCACCCACCTTCCCCTTCTCCTGCCGTGACATGTGGTCACCTCCAACCTGTCTCTGTGACAGGCACCGCCACAGGCTCCTGATCCCATCCTGGGTGACTCTCGGTGCTCCTTCCAGCCAGGGTCAGTGACTGCCATTGCCAGGCAGTTTGGATGCCAAGCTTTCCTCCAGGCTGCTCCACACCATCTTATGGTGACTGCCTCTTGCAGTGTCACTGTAGTCCTTTCCACAGCTATGGACACAGGGCCACATGCATGTCCTCATCCTCCTGTTTCCAGCTCTTAGCTGATTTTCTGCTTTTCTCCCACTCTGTGCCAGAAAAGAGGGCACAGGAAAGCTGGACTCGTATTCACTCGGAGGCGCCAAGCCCAAGGATCTTCCTTTAGGAGCCCAATCATCAGCCCAACCTTCTCAAAAGCCACTGGAGTATGCACTAGGAGACACTTTTGAACTGGGTGTGGTGGCACATGCCTGTATTCCCAGCACTTGGGAGGCTGAGGCAGGAGAATTGCTATGAGTTTGAGGCCTATCTGAGTTATAGCATGAGTTCAAAGTGAGTGAGACCCTGTCACAAAAAGACACACACACACACACACACACACACACACATTAGTGAGACTCTGTCTCAAAATTAAAACTCAAAAGGCTGGGGATGTAGCTCAATGCAAGAGACCCTGGATTCCATCCAGGAATGCCAAAAGGAGCGGGGAAATCCTATACATTTGAAAGAATGTACTTTTAAATAGCTCAAGAAAAATTATCATTAAATAGTTGTATGGGTTTTTTTCCAAAACAAACTGGGTGGGAACCAAATGTGGGAAAAGTCTTGCTGGATGGGTTGCAGTTCTGCTCTGATGCAGACTAGGAGAGCTCAAGATGCAGTTTACACCAGCACATGCTCCATATCCTTTGGGACAGCATGTTTATGGAAAAAGGCACAGTGAGTCCACAGGACGGAGCCATCGCTGTGGATCTGCGTAGGGGAGCGTGGAAAGGAGCAGCTGGCCTATGGGTAGGACATCAGAGGTTACACAGCAATGTGGGCTGCAGCACTAGGGACAGACTGAAAGATGAGTGCTTCTTTCCAAGGGTACATTTGTGCCATCGGTTGCATCTCAGGAACCATCCTTTGAGAACCAGCCTGGGCACTCTGACCAAGTCCTGCCAAAAGACACAATGTTCAGGACTCAGGTACAGATCAGTGACAGAGCACTTCCTCCAGGGCAAGAGTCCCTGGGTTCCATTCCCCGTGTATGTGTGTGTATTTATTTTTATTTGTTTTTCTTTTTGAGACAGGATCTCACTATGTAGCCCAGGCTGGACATAGATTCACGGGAATCCTCCTCCCTCAGCCTCCCAGTGCTGGAATTATAGGTGTGCACCACCATGCTTGGGAAATACTTCTTAAAAATCAGAGCCAGGTATGTGGTGTGCATCTGTGAGGAGGCTGAGGCAGGAGGACCTCAAGGGACTCTGAGTGAGGTACCAAAAATCAAATTTCCATCATCTCCCTGGGCCCTAGAGCCCAGCCACTAGTCAGGTACCGGCACTGGCCAGAGAGGCTGAAGCCCAGGTCAAGATGAGGTAAGTCAGGCTTGGGTTGGACCCAGGTGATCCCCTAGGGAGCTCTTGCCCCCTGAGCCTCAGATCCCTTCTCTACAAATGGACTAGTCATGCCCAAGTCACCTGCCTGATGGCCCATGAGCCTTCAGAAGTGCCCATGCCACCCCTGGGTACAGCTTGGGCAACTCGCCTATGCACTGAACTATGGGTCTTTATGGGGATCTGTCATTTCCAAATTATCTGTTTGGTTTTTTTTCCCTCCACAATGAAGGATCAGAAACCAGAGCCACACCTTGGTCCTACACCTGGACCCTTTGAAAATGTGCCCCTCTGGCTTAAGATGCAAGCATTCTTTGCATAGTTTTGTAGAATCTGCCTGGAGATAAAGCTCACACCTGGGTAGGAATACGGTTAAAGACTAGTCAGTTCAACAAGAATTTTATTTTACTATCATCTTTTTTTTTTTTGAGACAGAATATCTCTATAGAATCCAAGCTGGCCTTGAGCTCACTATGTAGCCTATGCTGGCCTTCAACTTGCAGAGATCCTCCTATCTCAGCCTCCTGCATGCTGAGAGGACAGGCATGAGCCACCATGCCTAGCTCAGTGGAAATTTTAGATAAACACTAAATCTGGCAATGCCTCGGTACCTCTTGTTAATTGGTTCAGGGAGGCGTGGCAAATACCAAACAAACTGTGGCTGGGAAGGGCAGCACATGATGTGGTGATCAACACCAATGTGTCCTAGCTTGTATCTCAAGCAGCAACAATGGATGAGCTCAAGAATAGGACGTCTGCGTCACTCGGGCAAAGGACCAGATTCCATGAGATCAGAAGCAGCTGGTTGCCAAGGTTAGGCTGCAGCATTCAGTATGAATGTGTACCATTCAATTTTGGAACATCCTCATGATGAGAAAGACTCCTTTACCTGGAGCGCCAGATCACAGGACCCAATGTGCACCCTGGGTGGGTGCAGCATCTGCCCTAATATTGCCCTGTGCAGTGGGTGCAAGCTCTCCCGTTCCCCCTCTGGGCTTTGATTTGGCAGCATCCCCACCAGTTTCAAGGGCCATGACATCAGAATCCCTTATCTGATGGGCCAGCTGAAGGTGATCATGTGGGCCAGGGTACACACGTGGGGTTGGAGGACTCCAAGCTCCAGGGCCACTTCTCCACCCAACCCATCCTACCAGGCCTAGACCTGGCAGCATCCTGGGTGTGAGGACAGCCCTATGCCCAGGAGAGTCTGTGGCCCCCAAAGCTGATGGCTGCATAGACAGGCCCAGGTCTCTGTACCAAGGGAAGGAAGCCTTGTCTGTCAGCCCTGCTCTTCCTGCCTGTGGGATGCAGTCCATGATGCTGTCCCCTCAGGCCTGGGGAGAGTCCTGGCCTTCTCCTCAGTTATGCCAGGTGGAGCCTCCATCCCTGATGCTTATCCTCACTCAGTTCTGGGTGGTTCCTTGTCCACAGGGTCCCATGCCCAGGGACCGTGGGCCTGGGAAAAGAAAGGAGACTGAGGAACATGGTGCGGCTCAGTGGCACAGCACTCAGTCCAAGATAGCTCTGAAGTGTGCCAAGGCCATACCTCTAGGACCCTGCTCTTCAGGGATGAATCCTGGGCCTGGCAGGGATGGCACTCCACTGAGCCTTTCAGTATAAGGTGGCATAGTCACTGCCCTGCCAGGGACATGTGAGCACTGAGACCCAAAGCAGGCATCACAGAGGTGGGCTTGAGGGGGCCTAGGAGGCAGAGCAGGGACCAGGACTACAGCAGGCAGCAACCATTTGAGGCCTATCCCTGGCACCTGAGCCCTGCTTGGCAGTGATACAGTGAGATGCTAGACCATCACGTTAGCATGATGGTGGGTGCTGAGCCACTCTGAAACACTGGCAGGAGCACTTGGAGACCCATGGGTTTTTCCCACCAGATCTAGGCTTAGGTCTCTGAGATTCTGAGGATTCTCTTGGTTTGTTTTTCATTTACAATCTCTTCTATTTTGTTTTTATTTATTGTGTGACTTTTTTGTTTGGTTGTTTTTTATTTTTTGTTTGTTTGTTTGTTTTTGTTTGAGACAGAGCCTTACTTCGTAGTCCAGACTGCCCTCAAACTCACTATTCTCACAGACTGGCCTTGAGCTTGAGGAGATCCTCTTGCTTCAGCCTCCTGAGTGCTAAAATGATAGGTGTGCGCTACAATGCCTGGCTTTGGCTCTAGGCTTGAAATCTCATCCCAGGATAAGGACAGTGGAACATGAACCCAAAGATTCAGAAGCACGGGGGGAGGGTAGGTATCAGCCAGAGAATGGCAATCCTGAGCGCAGAGAGCCTGGCAGGCAGCTCTGTGGTGAGGTGGATAGGCAGGGACAGCAGAGCTGGTAACCTTAGGGTGCAGCTAGCTGGATCACCCTTCTGGCTGGGCAGTGCACAAGGGGTGAGGAGTCCAGGCGTAAGAGAGGAGCAGGGCATCTGAAAGAGAGACTTGAAGGAGCCACATGGAACCAGATGTGGTGGTGCACACCTCTAACCCAATGTTATGGTTGATGTCTAGTTGTCCCCCCAGAGCCTCATACAATCATGGGGTGGGGATTTCTAGAGTTTGAGACTTAAGTCATGATCCACTGGGATTATGTGTTTTAGTACTGATGAGGTTATCGGTCTGAGTACAGCTGGGATTACTGATGTGGCCTAAGGTGGATAGGCTAAGGCAGAGAGTCTGAATGTAATATAAAGAGAGACAGAGAGACAGATGATGGCTGTTGCTCTCTGCACCCTGGTTGGTCTGTTGCCTCTGTTGTGATTGTTGCTGTTCCACCGCCATGAACTGGATGCCCTCTGCCCTGTTCCACTTTGCCTTGGGCCAGCCAAATATGGACTGAAACCTCCAGCAACTGTGAGTTAAATAAACCTTTCCTTCCCTCATTTTGAGTGTTGGGTATTTGTCTCAGCAATGAGTAAAAAGCAACTAAGACAGAATTTGGTACCAGAGAAGTGGGGTCATTGCTGTGGCTATACCTGACAATGTGGATTATGAGCTTTTGGGAATGGCTTATGGGAAGAGATAGGAAAGGTTCAGAGATGTCGCCTATAAGCGAAGCACTGGAAAAGCTTCGGCTGGGAGATTCTGGTCAGAACTCAGACCAGAAGACTGGCTTGAAGCCTGGCTATAAAGAATGGCTTATGAGCAGAGATAGCAAATATTTGGAGAGGTCTTCTACTTGTAAAGAGCTAGAAAAGCTTCAGCTGCTCTGTAGGGAAGATTCTGGTCAGAACTCAGACCAGAAGACTGACAGAAGGCCTGCCTGTAAAGACCAGGTTGAGGAGGTTTCTGCTGGAAAAAAGGATAGCATTGGTCATTGCACTCCAGATCATTTGTGCTATGGATTGGCTCAAAGTCTGTCAGAATTTTGCTTGTGCCTAGAGACTTTGCCTAAGACTGAGATTAAACATGGCAGACTGATTAATCTTTCAAGAGATATTTCAAAGCAGCAAACTATTGGGGTGGTGGCATGGTTGTTATTGGCAGCTTTTAGCCAGATTTATGTTGAAAACCAAGGGCAAAGAGTCCAGTAGGATGATTTAGAATGTGAATTTGGCCAGAAAAGAAACACTAGGAAACCTTTGGCTTGCAAAGATGGAGCTAAAAGGATCTCCGTTGCTGGAAAGGAATCAGAGAATCAAAAGGATGGCCTGAGGACATCACAAGAGGCAGCAGCTCTCTGCCCTTTGCAGCTCCAGAATTGCAAAGGAGAGAAGCTTTGCCTTGAGAAGAAAGCCACAGAGACCCAAGTACCATAATGGCGGCAGTGGCCAAATCAGGTTCCAAAATGGCGCCGGCATGGAGAATTTGTTTCTCGGAATCAGGATCAGAGTGCTCAGCGATCCAGACCTTCAACCCCTACAGCCAAGAGAGAAGGAAGCCTGGCTACTGCTCCAACTGGAAGCAGACCTTGGCATCATCTACATGGCATTCGTTTTAGGTGCATTCAGAACACAGGAGCTCTGAGGTTAAGAAGGCTTCCATCTTGATTTCAGAAGAAGGCCTTGGAGGCCAAGCAATGTGTCCCTGAGAGGCCAGTGTGTGAAGCAGAGAGTTACAAGCCAATTCAATGGAAACCCCAGAAGTTTG
>PVKN010012038.1:0-21116 GCA_004027915.1 Capromys pilorides
GACAAGTGTAGTTATGGAAGAAACAAGAAATCAGAAGAGACGACCAAAACTATTCAAAACATGAGTGAAAAATTTACCTAAGAAATAGAATCCATGAAAAAATGTTAAACAGAATTCCTGGACATAAAGAATGTCTCAAATCTCTACAAGGAATATAATAATTAAGTACTGCAAATATACTAATAATTAAAACTTAGAAAAACATGGTAAATTTTTTTAACTTTTATTATAGTAAAAACTAAAATGCCATCAATCCCCCTTTAAAATACTCCCTTTTTCTTCAAAAATACTTATGTCATTATTCTTTACACTTTCTAAAGTAGTTCCAAAAGTCTTCTTTTATGAGTTTCTTTATCAGCTTTGATCAAAATATGATTAATTCTGGTACCAAGTACCATCCAGTGGAAACACAGGTGAGTAAAAATATTATCTTATTCACCAGATCTGGCACCGTGTGACTTCTGACTGTTCCTGAGAGTCAAAATGATTATGAAAGATATGTTTTGAATCAATGCAGGACATCAAGGTGGCCACAACAGCACAATGAAAGACATGAGAGATAACTTCTAGAATTGCTTCATAATGTGCAATAATGGTGGGATAAGAATGTTTGAAGTGAAGGATAGTATTTTGGTGGTTGATGGCAATCACTTTTCTACTGTAATAATTTTTAACTTAAACATTCACTGTATTTATGGATCACACTTTATATATTATTACACTTTACCTTAGTAAGTATAAGACAGGTATTCAAGGCTAAATCAGTAGGTTGTAAACATAGCAAAAAAAAAATTATCAAAGGTGGTAATTTCCTTCATGCTATAGCAGGTTAAATCAACGTACACCACTGGGGTCTACATATGTGTGTCCAGCGATAATGATGTAGGGGAAAATGATCCCCAACCTGAAGAGTTCGTGTTCTCTAAAACCGACGAATGAATTTTAGGAACAAACAGAGGTTATGAGCAGAATAGATTTTTTAAGAGAAATAAAGCTCCTGTCCAAGAGAGGGACAGGAGGGGGGTCCCGAGTGGGTGTCCCCCAGAAGCTGTCACTTCCAGAGACTTTTATAGAGAAGTCATGGACACTCGCTTAGGTGGGTATGAGGTGGGACAAAGACTATGGTCAACCAATGAGATCACAAGCACCATTGCTCAGGTAACATTGATTAAGATCAGGATCCAATGAGAAAGGAAGTCACGTAGCAAGCGGGCAAGAGTATCACCTACTGAGCTTGGGCTCATGACTCTTTCCAGGTGATTGATACTTATTTAGCATATCAATCCCTGATGCCCACCCTTAAGGAAGTATGTAGTTGCTTCTGTTCACTCTTGTCTTAAGATCTGGCCCACGGCAGAGCAGTGTCTGTCTAGTTGGAAAGTCACCTTGTCTTCCATGTCATCCTTGGGGGCCTGGCCCTGTCTGACTGCCTATAATATTTCTATCTAATTCAGCCACCTACAACAATACTAACCCAGATTTTGGTATGGACGGTCAATGACCAGACTGTCAGCCAACAGGAAGAGCCATGAAACACTTGGGCTCATCTGGAACAGAAACACAAGATGTCATGTCTACATACTGTATGGATTAGAAAAGAGATGTTACATTAGTTGTGCTACTTACATCCCAGTAAAGGCATTTAACACTAATAACTTTCCTTTGAATGTATCTTTAACTCAGTCAAATAAACTTAGAATGAGCTATTCATTTTTATCTCTTGACATAGTCATTTCTTTACCCTAATATTGTCTTGGCTCCAAAGCTTATGTAGAAGTCATTGGTTGAATGTTTGATTGGGTGATGATTTGGTTAGTTGGCTGCTTGGCTGATTTATAACAGAGTCTCACAATGTTGTGCAAACAATTTCTTGATTTTCTATCCATAATCACAACTTCCTTCTCCTATCCTGCTGGAATTACTGGTCCAGAGACTCACTGACAAACTTCACTTAGCCTGTGTACCGTGAACCTCGTTAGTGAGGGTCAGCAGGCGTATAGTTTTTAGTTCCATAAACTCACTCAAGAAAGCCAAGTCTTTTCAGATGTTTTTAGAAGGCAATGTTTTAAAAGAGCACAGTGTCATTGTGCTCTGTTGTGTCTAAAATTCACTGGAGTAGATCATGTTGCAAAACTAGATTACCTTTCATTGGATAGACAATCTAAGTTGTAATTTTTATTATCAGCATTACTACCTCAAGATTTTAGACTCAAGGTTCATGATAAAAGCTGCCCTGAAACTTGAGTTTCTACTCTTGATAAGCAAACTTTCAAAAAGAAAAGTTACTGGATGTATGGCTCTAAAAATTCAAAAATACTTTTATTTTAAAGATGTTTTTCTCCTCTTAAAACTTTTAAAGTCTGTTTTAAAATATAAAGTCAAGAATTCAACTCTGGTCTCATTGGATTCTTTTTCAACTTCCTTTTCCTCAATCAATAAGATCCACCTCCAGAATTTGTAGCAAAAGGGTTGTGGGAAAAATCAATTTAAGAAAGGAAAATATGATATTTGAAGCTATTGTCCTTTAGAATTGGAGTATCTAATATCACAACAGCACAAACACCAGAGTGAGTGGCAGAAGGCATTCTTGGTGTTCAAACTCCTATTGTAAATACTGTGCCCTTAGGCAAGTTCTGAAATGTACATAAACCTTAGTTTTTCATAAAAAAAAATATGGAAAAAATGCCTACTTGCCAGAGTTTTTATGACATTTAAAATGAAATAGTGTATATGTCAAGTAAACAAGACACATGTCAGATTTTCTAGAACAGTGTTTACTGGAGGACACTCGGAATAACAAGCCCAGGACCAGGTGTATCGATTCCTCAGGCAGCACACAACAATCTAGCAGGGCCGATGTCAGACCCTAATGTTGTAGGTAGTTAGATAGAAACATGATAGGCAATCAGATATGGCTATGACCTCAAAGGGGCTGATGTGAAGGACAAGATGCCTTACAAATATGGGAAAGACAGTCACCTCCGCAGTGGGCCAGACCTCAAGACAAAAGATAAAAACAATGCACCCACATACTTCCTAAGGATAAGCAACAGGTAGTGATATTCTAAAAGGTATCAATCACCTTGAAAAAGCTAGGAAGAGTCACTGACTCAACTTCCTAGAAGAAAAGCCCCTGTTCTACATGCACACCCACTTGCTACATGACGCACTTCCCTGTTTGATCCCAATTTAATCAATTTCATCTGAGAAATTATACTTGATATTTTATTGGTTGACCATAGTTTTGTCCCACCTGATGCCCACCTTGTGATTTCCCATGTTTCCCACCTTGGACCTGCTTTACCTGTGGATTTGCTTCATAAAAATCTCATAAACTCATACAGATATCGAGCAGGTTGGGAGTTTTTTCCCCCCTATATTACTAAGAGACCCTACCTTGAACCATGGCAATTATAAGCTGCATTCTTGTGAAAGTAACACATCTTGCCCTAACATAGCAATGAGACTCTAAACCACGTGACTATGAAGCAGTATGAAGAAAACCTACAGCTTACTGCCCTGATCTGCCACTTCAGCACTTTTCCAAAATTGACTGACTGAGGCTGAGGCTGGAGCTCGGTTAGGAAAACAAATTTCTTCTCAGGAAGGCCAGAGGTAACCAGTTGCCTCTGTCTCTTGGAATGTGAAATGCACCAGCGCAGGCAGGCAGCTGCTGTACATGTAAAAGGAATGCACGTGGCCATGGGGGAAACGTCTCCAGTCTCTTTGTAATACAGAACGCATGTTTGTCCTCAGTTCAAGTAATTAGTTTACATAAATATTTATTAAATGTCCTCTCAGATTCTTCTAGTCTTCTGAGCTATATCTTTAATAAAACACATAAGATATCAGTTTATGGAAACTGCACTTAATAAGCACTAAACATAATATAGAGTCCCTTGGAAGATGAGTCTATTTAAAGAAATCAGATCACGTTAGGGGTGGTAAGTACCGCAGGGGCACAGGAGGGTGCTTGATAACATGCGAGCAAACCTTTGAGAGAAATGAGCCAGGGAGCCCTCAAGATACGTGGGGCAAGACATTCCAGGCCAAGAAAGGATCCAGTCCTAAATTAGGAAATGCCCATGTGTTTAAGGACTGTGTAAAGTTGAGAAGCCATAGGAGGACTTGGAGAGAAGAATGATGAGACCTCCCCTCCACTAGAGTCTCCTTCTAGTGGCTGAGCTGAGAGTAGATTCAAGGGGACCACAATGAATGCAGCGAATCATGTTAACATCAGAACTTTTAGAGTCCAGAATTACTCTGAGCTCAGGCTTCTTCCATAAGAAAAACCCCTTCAGGAGCTGTGGAGAACCACCAGGATGGCTCTCCAGGAAAGAAAAGCAATTGTCCCCATTTTGGCTAAACCTGGCCCTATTCCATTTATTAATATGTTCAGAGCTGGCTGATTTGTCTGAGATTGGGCTGTTAGCTGAGACTGGGCTTCAGTGAAGAAGCCATGACATCTCCAGGGCATGATAATTACATATCAACGCTGAAGCACCAACCCCAAAACACTAGATACTGCCCAAATCTGTGACGTATAGATATAGACTGCTCTTCTGTATCATTCTCTCTCTGTCCTGATCATTTCTCTCTATATCTATCTATCTGTCTATCTATTATCTATCTATCTATCTACCTATTTCACAAGTGACTTCAGGCCAGTCTACCAGCTGACAGCATTTATGAACTTCCTGCCAAACTCAGTCACTCAATCCCAAGCCACTCTTGTATTCATGAATTAATAAAACCTGGGTTCAGCCTTTATGGCCCTTGCTCCAGTTAAGCTAAGCTGAACTTGGAGCCCTCTTGGCTCCTAGTAATTATAAATATGCCTTAGTGTCTTTATTTTCGCTGTGGATTGCATTTATTTTCACTGTGGAACTGGTAGATAGGAATTACTTACTGGAATTCCAATAACTTTTTCGTGGGATTACAAATGTGAACTCCTCTAGGCCTTGACAAGGTCCAGAAGGGGTTTTCTATAAGGAACAGCTGTCATTATTGCTCCTAGTGATAGAAAAGGGGATGGAGGCACATTTGAGAGACTTACTGGGATGTCCCTGACTGCAGATGACTAGTGAGTTTAGACAAAATGGTAGAAAGGAGTCTTAATCTCAGATACAAGGTTTGTTGTGAAAGTGTCTTCCACAAGGCCATATTGGTGCTTCCTTCTATTATGTAAGACTCCCTACCCAAAGTCAGGGAGGTTAAGGACCTCCAAAAAGTGTCATGTGGTGGTGAGGGAACATAATAGCCCTACACGCCTCAGTGAAGAGGCGTGTAATAAAGGCCTCTACACTTCACTGTTCTGTACAAGGGTGAAAAACCAGTAAATGGAAAAGAATGGGTAGTTTCTGGATGTCCAGGAGACACAAAACTTTAGAAAAACCCTCTATATAATTTGGCAAGCCCAGTGCAAAGAGAAAAGACAAATATGTTGCTTGTTCAAAGACAGTGACAGTAGAGATTTAAGCTAAGCTTGGGGCCCACTCTCTGTGACGTCCTGGGAGACAGAGCAGGGGTCACACCCCGGAAACTGGTCCTGGGCTTGAGCTTAAGCTGCCCTCCCACAAACTGCTCAGAAACTGACATCATGGACAGGAGCTTTGGAAAGATCTCACAATTTCTTGGTTATAGTACAGTGAAAACAGATAAGCCTTAACCTACCTCTGTACTGGTGAAAGCCTCTGTTCTTTTGAAATTAAAAAATTGAATATAAACCCTTCAGCTATGACTCTAGCAGCAGCAGAGAGCCAAGTACAAGGAAGTATCTATCTCTAGAGAAAAAAAAAAAAAAAAAAAAATATATATATATATATATATATATATATATATATATATATATGGTCTTTTAGTCTAACCAAATAAAAGGTGAGTTCCTCCTCGTTTTTCATAATTTCAAAGTGAAAGCATTCACTGTACTGGTAGGTGGTGTCTGCACAGGATTTCCAGCCTTGTTCTCTTCAGAGTCTTCATACATGTGAGAAACTGCATCGCCATTGAATGTTATTAGCCCAACCAATCAGGGCCTTTGGACTGAGGTTCTTAAATCTTTTCTCTTGTTCTAAAGCAAGAAGCAAAGATGTAAAGAAGTAACATTAGAAGGTTAGAAGGCTATAGACGCCTTGTTAAGATTCCCAGGCTCTGAAATCAAATGTATTCCTGCACCACATAACAACATTTCAGACAGACGGGCCACACATATATGGTGTCATATGCTTAACATGAACTGAAGAGGTCCTATTGCCTTAGTGTGAGGCACTACCTATGTGCTTGTCCTGATGCCAATATAAACAAACTTATTGTACAACCAGTCAAATAATATTATGCATATATTTATGTATAAGGAAAATACCTGATAATGATAATTATGCTTATTTCTTATACATTTGCTATAATATTCTTTTTATTATTTTTAGAATTCACTCCTTATTTCAAATTTTACTTTAAAACAGTATAAATGGTATAGCACCAGCAGCCTCCTATAGCTCATTTTACTTGATTGGTAGCAAACGTCATGCCAGGTGACTGACCTGTATCCCCTAGGCTTATATAAGGATACTTCATGACATTCACACAATGGTAAAATCACCTGATGATATATTTCTCAAAATGAATCCCCATCATTAAGCAACACAAGACAGTATTTCATTCAATCACTGGTTGATTCATTAAATCAACAGATTCTGAACTCCTTTTAAATGACAGGCTGTGCTTGGATTACAGTTGAATAATCTGTGAGCAGACAGGCAAGACCTGTGGACTCAGAGACAGAAAGACAGATCTGGGGCTGAAGGCTGGTTTCACTGATGTTGAGCAATGTGTGATACTGACCAATTTATTTAGTTTTTCAGACCCTCAGTGTCCACACCTGTGAAGTGGGGGGAGGATTATTATTAACACTTCCTATAGTCAAGTGGATAATCATATGCAAAGCCCCTAGTTCAATGCCAAGCACTCAGCAAAAACCAGCTACTATATCATCATTACTAATTTGCACTGATCTAATTAGATGCGAAAGGGACACCACAGATCTCACAAGCCAGAATTTACCTCTTTTAGCTACCAGTTTAATAAAAATCAAAAGCTGTGCTTAACTTCTAGTCCCTAGAGAAGAGCCATAGTGTGGTATTATATTGTTCCTTCCTCCAATGCAGAGGCACCTGTGTGCCTTGATTTAGCTAAGATAAGAAAGAGTCCCACATAGAATTAGCCAAGTACTTTATATGGAAACCACTAAAGACCCAGTCAGATTAGTGAATTGGGGTCTCACTTTTGAAAGAGAATCAACTACTAGAAGAAAAACTTCCCAAAAGCAGATGATGAGCTGGTGTTCAGCTCATCACACCTTCACAAGTATTGTGTGCCAAGACAGGAGAGCCAGTTCTAGCCAGAAGAATGCCAGACTCCCTACAGTTCCCAGGACTAGAACAGCCTTGACCTGTGCCTCTGCTACAGTGCTCAGAATGCCACGATCAGAATGGCAGCTTGACACCTGACAGTGAACTGCACATGTGAAGCAAGTGGGGACCTTCTTACTAAGTCCAACACTCCAAAGGAACATTAAAGAACATTTTCCCTGAGACATCAGGCTAAGAGATGTGAAAGATCACAAAGTTCATTAGCTTAGATATCAAACCTCCTCCCACACACAGAAACTCTGTTCAAGCACCAGTTGTAACTGTGTTCTTTAACATTCCTAATGACTGGGGGAGCAAGGCTAAAGAAGGAGCAGCGTGCTAATCTGAGAGGTGTGAGAATTAAATGTCGATGAGCAGAAGGGAAGAGATTTTCTCCTTTTCAGATGGAGAGAACATACATGGGAAGGCACACAACATTCTTCATTTGCTGTCCCAGAACTGAGAAGCATCGTGACACTGCATCTCTCCCTCAGAGAGGGAGGAAGAAAACAATCATCAAACTCCTGTCCATATCTGAGAACAAATTGCCCGGAAGTCAGAGCTCTTTGATCAAAGCTACAAGCCTAGTAATACAAGGAAGGACTGCTCTTTGGCATCAGCTATTTAAAACACATACCACATAATGTTCTGATAACCTCATTATAAATTAAAATATCTTACAAATCAATAACAAAATATTAATATTCCTGGAGAAAATGAACAATTCCACAAAAATTTAATGCAAATACCATTTATGAGTAAGTATTCAAACATTTTAGACATCAGAGGAACATAACAAATAACATGATTCCTTTTTCTACCTATCAAAATAGTCGTCTCTCTCTCTGTCTCTCTCTCTCTCTCACACACACACACACACACACACATGCACACACACACACACACACACACACACACACATATAAGAACAATTGTGGAATTCCTCCTCATTTCTTTCTTTGTTACTCCAAGGATCTCTCATGTCACTTCTCAAATGTGTATCATCTATCTTGAAAGACTCATTATATAACTAGAAATAAAATTGTCAACTCTAACCCATAACTTATAGTCTAAAGGCAAAATACCATTGAAGAAAATTCTTTACAGTTCTGAGCAGTTAGACTTATGCCACCATACCTGGCAGAGCTGCAGCTTTTGCAGGTAGTTTAAGTTATTTTGAAATAAGAAAAAGTATTTTTTTCTTGGCATGGTACATCTGAGAAACACAGAACAATGAGCAGTCAAGAAAACTAGAATAATATTAGATGCATGAAATTTCACTTCATAAGAAATTATGAAAGAAACTGCACCACCACCATTACCATTTTCCAAATCTTGAAATCCAGACATTATTTTAAAGGGGTAAGTGTACCTTCAGCATTGCCTTCTTCCAGAAGACAACCAAAAACCTTTTGAGTCAAAACAAATATGAATGGAATTTTACAAATGTGAAATATGATAAGAGGAACAATGACTAGACAACCCTAGGAAGTTACGGCTCATTTATAATAATGATAAAATTTTTAAAAATTTGACTACTCAACTTTTAGTGATGTAATTAAATTTTGAATAAAACTCCAGATTTATTCCTATGTTTCTGAAATTAATTTGATTATTTTGTTGATATTCAGATTCAGCTTTACCTTGGGCTAAATATTTGTTTTAACATTTTACTATTAGGCATTTTGTCGAAATGTGTATTCAGTGGACTCTATTATAAAGAAACATTTAGGTGCATGAACAAGTTGATATAAACCTACATTTATCACAACAAAAAATTTTTTAAAAATTAGTGGCTAAACTTCTAAAATGTTATGATGTCTATGTTCTAGTGGGAATCCTTCTTCTTTACAATGTGTCTGAGAGACTTCAGCCCCAGTAGGATACGGCAAGTTCACCTTGCCAAGAAGGAAGGACCAAGCTACAATCAGTCCATCACAGAAAACAAACCATCTTTGAGACCTATGTAACTTCCTCAGCCTGTCACACGAGGTGCTATGCACCAATTCAATTAGACTCTACACAAGAATTCTGAGTACAGCTATGATTCCTTTGTGTCTTGAGCAGTGATCCCTCTAAAGAACAGAAAAAACTAACCATGGCCTCATCTCTGCGATCTCTAATTCTGATCTTAATGTTTGGTAAGTATATTTTATTGAAATACTTTTTTTTATTTCAAAATATCTTAAAGTACCTGCAAAAGCTGCAGCTCTGCCAGGTGTGGTGCCACAAGTCTATAATCCAGCATTCTGGAAGCTGAGACAGGTGGATTGCCCTAAATTCAAGGCCACTCTGGGCTACATACTGAGCTCAAAGCCAGCTTGAACTGTAGTTCAGTGAGATCTCAAAGAAGAAAAAAAAAAAAAAAAAAAAAAAAAAAAAAAAAAAAAAAAAAAAAAAAAAAAAAAACAAAACAATGACAACAAAACGCAGTTCTGATCAAACCTTCATACAAGTACTCTCTTCCCTTACAGGAGGAACCAGTGGCAATTCAGTCAAACAGATTGGCCACATAATTGTCTCAGAAGGAGCATCTGTGACTATGGATTGCAATTATACAAGCAAAGGGTATCCCACCCTTTTCTGGTATGTCCAGTATCCCAACAAAGCTCTTCAATTTCTCCAGAGAGAAACAATGGAAAACAGCAGAAACTTTGGGATCAGAAATATTAAAGAAAAAATCTCCCCCATTGTAAAATACTCAGTCCAAGTATCTGACTCAGCTGTGTACTACTGTATTCGGGGGGACACAGTGTCAAGCATGCAAGAAGAACTGTTCAAAAACTGCAAGTCCCCAGATGCAAGGCTGAAGTTGAGAAACCCAAGTTCAAGAGTCTCCCTTCTCTCTCTCTCTTTCTCTCTCTCTCTCTCTCTCTCTCTCTGAGGCAGTCCTACTGGAACATTATAAGAAGTTGGAAAAACAAAATCACCTGCGAGTGCTTGTAATTACAGGGCTCAGGCGTTTCTTTTATTGAAAATAGGATCTGGGAAGAGGATCTCAGACCCTCTCAGGGAGGTCAGATCTCTCTTGAACTTGAATCTACTGTTTATGAACGAGACAATTTGGCCAAGTTAACTGATGTCCCAGAGGTTTAGTCTCATCTGTGAGCTAGAAATTAAAATAATCATGCAAATAGAACATGGAGATAAGTGAGAAAGGCAGATGAAGGACTCAACGCCTTCCTGGAACTAGCACACCCCATCTTAGCAGTTCTGCTGGTGGTCAGCCTTTCCTCTGCTGACCCTGGCTGTCTGTCAGGGAAGGGTTTGGCCACCCACTGCTTAGCACGACGCAGCACACCACAAGCCCAGCCCTCCTGTGATGATGGTGCCGTCTCCTCCCTCACTGGCTCCTACTTCACTTCACACAAAAGGCTAACTAAAAGTGGGTCATGAACTGAGGTGCAAGATCTACAGCTGCTGTGTTCTGAGAAAAAAAGAAAACACAGTAAGTTTGCATGATCTTAAGCAATGACTGCCTAACTGAGAGAGCAAAGGCATAACTGTTCCAGACCCTGGTTTCATCCTCTATTTGGCTTGAAGCACAATACAGTAATCTCCAAACCAAAGAAGGCAAAAGTGAAGAAATGGAAAACTACAATGAATAAAGAGACATTAATCAAGAATTTAGATGCCTTCAAAATAATTAAGTCTTCTGGGTCATGTAAATTAATTCCAAAAATATAGAAGAAAGAAAAGAGTATGCAAACACAATTTGAGAGGCTTTGAGCAAAATCTCTGAAAGTCCATGGAGAATGAAAGAAATCCAAACTTGAGTATATAGATAAGACTGACAGCAGGGCATAGTGGCTCACACCTGTAATCCCAGCACTTGGGAGGCTGAGGCAAGAGGATCAGTGCGAGTTCGAGACCAGCCTGGGCTACAAAAATGAGCTCAAGGCCAGCCTGAACTGCATAGCGAGACTCTGTTTCAAAAAAACAAAACAAAAAAGACTGACACCTAGCAAAGTTCCACAGCAGATTATTAACACAGAATATCTGAGCTCCTAGAAAATTATGCAGCCACCTATATAAGCTAAAGGAAGTTTTCTAAAGACATTTTAAAACAAGGTTGCTAAACTCCAGAGATTTCTGTGCATTTAAATTCTCTTAAATACTTGCAAGACTTCTGACAACTTTGTTTCTCATAAAATTTGGAAAATTTAAAATAATATCGTATATAATTTGTCGAGTAATGTGTTTATCACAGGCCTTATCATATTATCCACAATAATTGCTAACATTTGTCAAGTGTTTAATATATATGAAGTGTTGTTCTAAGTGTTTTGTGTACATTTATTTAATCTTCACTTCAACATCATGAAGTAGGTACAGTAATTAACCCTAAATTAAAGGTAAGGAAACTTAAATACACAGAAATTAGATAACCTGTGAAAGAACACAAGGTCAGAAAGAGGAGAGCTGGCCTATAAAGGCTGCACAGGTAGACTACGCGAGCACCTGCGTTCTTTTTATTTTTATTCTAAAGAAAATAACAACGATAAAGAATTTCAAGACCACCTTGAAATTAGCAATGGTTAATATATTGTGAATTCTTATCTGTAGTTGCTCACATTACAGGATACAGGCGTGCAAAATCAATCAAACAATATGGCCACAAACAATTCCATTTGGTGAACTAATAGAAATTAGTAGTATAATTATCTTGGCTATCTTGTGTATATACTTCTTTTTTCTTTTCTCCTTTTCTCTATCCTCGTTGTTCTTTCCTTTTGAGTTGTTTCTTTCCTTTCACAATATCTATTGTACATTTTGGAGCTTATTTACTCTTTAGTTTCTTGTGCTAGTAAGATAATGTGGTGTTTACACATGTGAGTTTGATTTATTTCACTTATGAGTATGATCTCTAGTGGCATCCATCTGCCTATAAAAACCTCAAGGTTATCCTCCTTTATAGCTGAATAGTATTCCATTGTATAAAAATACCACATCTTTTTTATCAGTTGATGGGCATTCGGCTTGTTTCCAAGATTTAGGTATTACAAATTGTGCTGCTATAAATATGGGTGCCTGTACCTTACTGTGGTATGATGTTTTTAATTCTTCTGGAAAGATACCCAGAAGGGGAATGGCTGAGTTAAATAGGACCTCCAATCCTAGTTTTCTGAGGAATCTCCACACTGATTTCCACAGTGGTTATACCAGTCTACCCTCCCACCAACCGTGGAGAAAGGTTCTTTTTTTCCCCACAGGCCCTCCAACATTTATTTTTGGTTCACTTCTTGATGTTAGCCAATCTTTCTGGGGTAGGATAAAATCTCAGTGCTGTTCTAATTTGCATTTCTGAAATGACCAGTGATGTAGAACATTTTTTCAGTTGTCTGAGGAACAACTGGCTACAATTTTTCCCACTTTATGGATTGTCTTTTCACTCTTTGGTAATTTCTTTTTATGTGAAAAAAACTTTCAATAAGATGAGATCCAAGTTGTTGATTCTTTGAACTGTTTTCCATGCAGCTTGGTTTCTGTTCATGAACTCTATGCCTAACCCGATGTCTTCAAGATTCCTACTACTTTCTCCTCCAGTAGACTCAGTGTTTCTGTTTTAATATTTACATCTTTAATCCATTTTGACTTTAGTTTAGTGCATAATGACAGACATGGATCTAGTTTTAGTCTTCAGCATATAGAGAGCCAGTTTTTCCAGCACCATTTATTAAAGAGAAAACTAAATTTTTAACCATTCTATTCTATTAACTGTTAATATTACCTGAAATCTTAACCACAAATCAATGTCTGGTATAATTATCTACATTTCATGGATTGGAGTATCCAGTATCCAATAAGGCTCAAGTTCAAATTCAATTTTCTTCCAACCATGTTCTTTTTGCTTTGCCATTACACATAATGTTAGGGTTGGTGACTTTCAGATAAAAACTGGCCATATACAGAGGCTGGTGATGTAACTCAGTGGTACATGCTTAGTATGCCTGAAATTAACCCCCAGCAGCTCACTGTAAGTCCATACATATACATTCAATGTAGAGAGACACCCATATTTCTGTGCCACAAGATTTTAGTCTTCACCCTGGCCTTCTTTCTTTTTTTTGTACTAGGAGTCAAACTCATGATCTTGTGCTTGCCAGGCAGGTTCTGTGTACTGAGCTATATCCCCAGCCCTCTTCTGGCTTATTCATAGAAAGTATAAGTTCACATAAGGCATGCCCTTCAAATATGAACAAACACAAAGTTGATACTCATAGTTAATAATTGATTTAGGTCATGAGTTATAAACAAAAAACCATTTCATAAAACTGGAAAGATGGATCAAAAGAGCAAAAATTAAATTAATAACTATATATGTGTGTGTATAATAGTACTACAAAAGGTAAGTTCAGGGCCAGGGAGATAGCTCGATGGCCTTAGCTCCTGCCTGGCAAGCACATGAACCCAGGCTCAATTCCCAGTACCATTTTCAGTGCTGGCCCCAGAAACTCAGGCATGCACTTTGTCAACCCCAAAACCAGACATGGTGGTGCACACCTGTAATACCAGTGCTGGAGAGGCTGAGACAGGAGGACCACTACAAATCTGAGCTACGTAGTAAGCCCCTGTGCCAGATAGATAGATAGATAGATAGATAGATAGATAGATAGATAGATAGATAAATGTATATATGCTAATTATAATGTATGGAACAAACAAGGGACCTGGAATTTATAGTACTTTTGTATAACTTAAACAGACTAATTCAGAAAAAAGATTTTTCTAAGAAGACAGTGGAGATTTATAAAATCTATTTGCAAACAATACAGCTAGATCTCACAGGAAGAAGAAAATCATCATTTGGTTGTTCTTTCTGAACTTACTTCTCTGTTGATATATATTCTGTTCTCCTGGGAGACCAGATTTCACTGTAACCCTGTCAGATTTTACCCAGATAGCAAAGGGAATATTCCAGTCCAAACCATGCAAAGTTTTATAGCTCTAGTAACAAATAATTTCTGTACCTTCACTCCAAATTGATGAGTTTGGTATCCACCCAGATTCAATGAACTATTGTCAGAGAAAGAAAATGTAGATCCATCCCATATATATAGGGGCACTGCCAGTAAAGGGATGATTGGATGAAACAAATCTAAAAGGTGAAAAATTACTTCCAGCTCACAATAGTTGATTAGCATGGTAGAGTCACTGAATCACACACAACTATCATAGATGAGTGAAAACCAGATGAATCTAATAATAGTCTAACAAGTTAGTATTCAAATCATATTTGAAGAGACACAGAAAAACTGTTTATAATGAGCCAAAACAGGAAGAATGATAAGACCAAGGGCATCTGAAACAATACCATATGAAAGAATAAGAATGTCCTTTGCAGAAACTATGGATATTTGAAACTACATCTTTAAAAAGAGAACCAGTTAGTCCTTAAGTTTTTAGAAAAAAATATATAATGCAAAATAATTACTCGATCTAGCATAGCTAAACACAGAACAGATAAAGTCAAAGGATCGCTGCACTTCTGACCCTCCACCTCACTCCCCTTCCTGGGATCCTAACTGGATGATGTTGAGATGGTTGCATGTTTGTTTTCCCATTGGAATATTTAACCTACTAGCAAATGTCCATGCATCTTGCCACAAGGGGGCAATGTGGGCATTATATTTAAAAAATTATGGCTCATTCTCTTCTCAAGTAACCTTATATGTGGTGCATATACCTGTATTTCTGCTGTCTCTGATAGTGGGGAATACTTTTTGACTTCTAAAGTAAACATATAAAAGTTACAATAATACATGTCTCCTCTGATCAACTAACCTTTATTCTAAAATCCTTTGTTAGATTTTAGAGCTAGAGACCTATGTGAGCTTCAGTTTCAGCAACAGTGAAGAACCAGCAGATTCCTTTGGTGATTTTGTGGCTTCAGCTGAGCTGCCAGTTGAGGGCTTTCTGTATGCAAGAAGAAGAAAGCTAAAGGGGGACATTTTTTTCAACATTCTGATGAGGGGAAGGATGGTACTCCAAATGTCTAACCAGGAGAGCACTTTAGCAAATGTGTAATAGAAAGAAATGTATAGCAATGCTAAAGTGACACTGTCTACTGTTTAGTGATGTCTTCACGAATAGGAGTAGTGAGAAAGAGGAAGTGGAGCCAAGTCCTTGGTACCTGAGTGCCCCGGAAGGAAAATTTATCACAAGCAACAGCAGTTATCAGACAAGAGTGATCACCTTACGCTGCTTGCAACAGAAGCCTAGAGGAAGCATCGTCTCTTTGTTTACACTGAGCTTAGAGATGAAGAAGATGCCAGAGTAATTGCCTCAATAAACACAGAAGAAAGACATAACTCCTTGCACATCTCAGCTCCCCAGCCCAGAGATTCTACCAGCTACTTCTGTGCAGTGGGGCACAATGCTCACCACACACCTGGAGCTTGTACCCAAACGCTAACATCAACTCCTTTGACTTTTCAGATGTGCCTGTTTCTAGCTCTAGAGAGATAACATGAGTTTTTCTAAGTTTCTGAAATGTAACCCTCTCCCCTTGTAGACCATCTATAATCTCGATAGCACATCCTCAGGTATATTAAACAGAATGATCTGTGATTGTTAAACTAGAAATACAATATGCAGACTCTAGAGTCAAATTGCCATGTATAAAAAAAATCCTGGTTCTGTCACTCAGCCAGATAGGCTTAACTACATGATTTAGTTTGTGTCTGAGTTTTCCTTAACTATAAAAGAAAATAGCATTGACCACAGCAGCAATGCCTGATTGTGGAGACTGCAGGAAGCAATATGCAAAGTGCATAACAGTATACAATATCTTTTATTAGCATTGGGTTTAATTCCACCAGCCTGCTAATACACATGTGTTAATATCCCAAATCTTGAGCGAAGAAAATAGAATGAAAACAATAAGTATTTCATCATTTTAGTTTTCAATTTTCTAAATATATGTTGGAGCTGAACTTTTAGATAGTATGCAAAAGCAACACATATAAATACTTTAGGAGGTTGATTCAGTGGTGTGATGGAGTTCAGAGAACAGAATACTGCAATGGAAAGAGGTGCACAGAGACCTGAAGAGGATCCCTCCAGAGGCAGCAGAGAGCTCACCTGGGCATGCCAGTGCAAACTACCCCAGGAAGGGACAGCGCTGTCCAAGAGACATGAGAGAACAGAGCCCCTTCAAGCACATCTAGAACTCAGACAGGAGACCGCAGCTTAGCCTCACATTCCTCAGTTCTTCCCTACTGCATAACTTCCTAGCTCCAGTCATTAATCATTGTTGGCCATTTTCAAACAATTTTTCATATAAATATTTAGGAAATAGACCTGTCTGCTTTAGATAATGAGTAAAAACAAAAATAAATGTCATCCATATGGCATGACAAACCAGTTATTGGTAAACTTAATTGTCTTTTTTCTTTTATCAATAATGCAATCACCTTTAAAAATTAGTTTTCATTTATCATCCCTAAATTCGCTTATGCATAATGTGGAGTTATAATAAATTCTAACCAAGCTGACACTTGTAAGAATGAGGCTTTGATGTGATGGAAAGCCCATATGCTTTTCAACTTCAGACCTCAGTTTTAGAGATTTAATGATCTAGTTCATTTCACTATCTATTATAATGCTTTCAATACTTTTACTATATTTCCTTTCATTTTTTATCAACTATGAATAAGAATTACTGATTCTTAGAACTTTTCGTTATCCCCATAAGCCATCTGTGTTGTTATATCTCTCTAGGAATTCTTTTTTTTACTTTAAGGAACAACTGTCATGGCTTCCAAAAAGGATTCAAACGTCACCCCAACCTTGATCGTTCTATGCGCTGTGGATCCTGCCTTCCCAGAGCTACCTGTGGAACTCTGGTGAGCAGCTCTCTTTCCCAGGCTTCCTTATAGCTAACGTGCAGACCTATGGTCTGCTAAATCTTTGCTTGAGAAATGAACAACATAAAGAACAAGCTAAGCAGGACCATTCTTGTCTTGTTTTTTGTTTTGGGGATGTGTGAGCTGCATGGTCTGGGATTGGCGGCAGTAACTTGACTGGAACAGAGCAGTAAGTTCTCGCTTAGGCCAGTGTAGCTGCATGTTCTCTGTCTGGTACACTGAGGCAGCTCTAACTGGGATAGAGCAGCCACATCCTTCCTGACCTACGTGTATGGATGACTGAAATTGCCAGTCCTCCTGGAGATTTTCTCGAGCTAGCCTATTGATCCTGGAAACGAGGGCTTTCTCAGAGCCCTATCTGCATAGACTAGGGATAGTGCTTTCCTCTTTCTTTCATGTCGCTTCACACTCTTGCCTCTCACAGGGTTTATTCTGAGGCTCCTATGACTTTGTTCCAAAGTTCAAGCCAAATCCAAGCCACTGCACGTTGCAATTGCCCCATTCTAGGCTCATCTCATCAAGCAACAGTTCACAAGGTTTTACTGTGATTTCTAGTTTCTTTGCCTGGACAAAATAAATCATACAGATGCACTGCCTTGATCATTTTTTCATTGTTAGAATGACGACCAACAGCCACAACTTCACTTCACCTTAGCCAAAAGACCACCAACAACCACAACTTAAAAGAGACAGCTATTGTGGCTCACAGCTTCAGTCTGTACTGACCAGCTTCAAGCAGACAGAGTGGCCCAAGGGCATGCAGAAGAAATCCACACACACCACGGCACCTAGGTGTCCCAGCCCCAGGCACCAACAATTCCAGCCAGATCCTACCCCCAACAGCACATCCAGCTTTGAACTTTTCCGTAGATTAATTTGCTGGTGGATAGAGTGGCCCAAGGTCCAATCTCCTGCCAAAAGGCCAGAATCTGAATACATGAACCTCACCATAACAAAAAGAAAGTCTATCTTGATGATTTACCCAAAATGCATCATGAGATGAAAGCACAGTGAATCTCAGAAAAGAGCCTTCATTTGCTACCCACACCAGCATGAAATAAGCCAGGAACTTAACAGAGGCTTCTTCCTTTTGAATGTCTCTTCACAACTTCCCTGTGTGTACCCAGAAAGCTTCTTTTGAAACCTCAGATCCTAGTAAGGGCCTTAGATTAAAGGCCCATTGAATCTCAAGTTTAATTAAGGAACATTTTCCTCGTTTGGCAGGAGTGGAGAAGCAGACCAAAGACTGAATTCAGAACTTACATCATGCCATTCTTACAAACTCAAAGCAAATTAGTGTTTCCAGTTAGTTGGGTAGTATCTTCTCTTCTTTAAATCTTAAATTGAATGTCACTTCATCAATAAAACTTTCTTATCCTCCAATCTAAATTTGTTCCTTTTTGTTTTTAAACACCCTTTGTAGACCTTATCATAACTTTTATGTATTTCTGTGAGACTATCTGTATAATAACTGTCTTTCCTGTTAACTTCTAAGCTCCATTAAATGCCTTAGGTTCAAAATAATCTATGAATCTATCACTCACACTCACACACACACATACACTCACAAAGTGTGATATATGGTTGCTGAATAAATTTTAAGCATCATGTATGTGTCTTACTCCATATTAGGCTGTTCCTCAAATGTGGATATTCCCAGTAATACATTCCATAACTTTTATCTTACATCTATATTATTTATTAATTAATTAATTTATTTATTTATTGTATTTTAGGCAAGAGTCTACAGGATGTTCTGGGTCTCACTACTAAATCAGACTTGGAGTGATTCACCTGGTTACAGCCTCCCAACAGCTGGGTACAAGGGTGCACCACCGCACCCAGTCTCAGTCCCCGGCTCAGCACACCCCAAGGGCAGGGCTGGCACAGCAGGCCTGGAGTATCAAACCTCTGGCCCCTGAGCCTGATCACAGGTGCTTTAATCCACTGAGCTATTTGGCCAACCCTATGTCTTATATCTAGATGTTCCCCAAACGTGATGGTGGAGCTTTCACCAGGTAAGTGGCTCATTGGGTGAGATACCCATCAGTAGATTAGTCCATGGATTAGTCTACTAATAATGAGTTCACACTAAATGTAGTGTTACAAGTTGAACTGTCCTAAGTACTGGGTCACTGAAAATGTAGTCTTTAAGAGCATAACTGCATCACTTCATCATTTCTCCCTTAATTTCTCTCTCTCTCTCCTTCCCTCCCTCCCTCCCTCTCTCTAATGCCCCTCCCTCCTTAGCATCACTGAGCCATGAGCTATTTCTCCTCTGCCATGCCCCTTTGCCATCCTACCTTGCTCTGGAGGCAGCTGACTATAGACTAAAACCTCTGCAAACTGTAAGCCAAATTAAACCTGTCCTCCTTACAGTTGTGGGTGCCAGGTGTTGTGTCTCACCAATGAAAAAGTAACTATCATAGTTAGGGTTTTGCAAGGTGAAAAATACAATACAGGTGAAAAAAGTCTTAGTTACTTTTCACTCATTGCTGGGACAAATACTTGGCACTCAAAATGAAACAAGGAAAGGTTTATTTAGCTCAGTTTGTGAAGGTTTTGGTCCATACTCTGCTGGCTCCAAGGCACATGGCAGCAGCTCATGGCAGCAGAAAACAATGAAGAGCAGAGGGGGAGCAGCAGCTGTGGCATCCATCAAGCCTCTCTTCCTTGTACACTGATTGTGAAGACCAGTGCTCCACCATGAAGAACAGAACTCTTCTGAAGTGGCACGGCTGCAAAGTGGTGCGAAGAAGAAGACCAGGATTTCTCCAAGGAAGCGGAGCGGTGGGGTGGGGGTGGGGGGGCAGCATAAGCCTTCCTCAACTCCTTATATACACTTTTCAGTCTTGCCCCGGGGTGCCTCCCCACACACAAAGGGCAGGGCCCCCATTCCAGAAGATTCAGCCAATTTGACACAATATATCAACTGCTAAAACAGAACACACATTTACTGATATTTTACAGTAAATCACCCTAAGAATTATATACAATCAGTGTGGGAAATCTGTCCACATACTAAAGACCAAAGAATTCAGCTGAGGGCCTAGATCCTAATATCCTACAGGAGCCCAAATGAAAACTTGGAGCTCATAACAGTGCCTGCCACAAGTTCAACTGCAGACCTAGAGCCCATGACAATGTTTCATGCAGGCTTCATGAATCATCCTTGGGAAGCCCAAAGGTCAGTGGTGGGAGTTAGAAGGTCTGTGCCAGGGGGATGAAGCAGACAGAGGGATCTGAACTGGAGGAAGCAACACTCAAGGTAAGATCCAGAACTTCCCTGAAAAGTACCACAGCCATCCTCAGCAATAGTGAGGTCCCGAGCTCCTCTGACAATGAGGGAAGCTGAGTTCCCATCAGGAAAGCCAATGTGGTAAGTTTCTCTAGGAGTCTGAGCTGTGTGCTATCTTCTTCTGCAAAACAAGAAAGATGCTTCAAGTGACAACCAGAGCTTCCCCGAAGTGAACCGCAGCCATTCTCAGTGACAGTGAGGTACTTAGCTTCTCCTCTGCTGAGAACAGCCAAGTTCACCAGAGAAGCCAGCATGACAAGGTCCTCCAGCAGTATAGCCCAAGAGAGCAAGCAGCTTCCAACACCTTCCCCAAAACTTCCACAGAGCTTCCCTAAAAACCTCCAAACAGCTTCTTTAGTTCTGCCTCTTACACTGCTGGCAATAATCCTCAGGTGGGCCTCCCACACATGCTAGTTCATTTTAGCTGGGCATAACAAGTTGACCACCCATTGGAAATCCACCACAGTAACTAAAACATACGTCAATTACTGGAGAGGTGTGTGAGCACATGAAGAGGTGCTTCTGGTACTGCAGCTCTAGCCC
>PVKN010012039.1:0-12596 GCA_004027915.1 Capromys pilorides
CTGTAAAGACCAGGCTGGGAAGATTTCTGCTGAAAAGGAGCCACTGGTTGCTGGACTCCAGATCATTTGTGTTTTGACTTAGCAGAGAAGTTGTCTGCATTTTGCTCATGTCCAGAGACTTTGCCTAACACTGAGTTTAAACATGGCAGACTGATGAATCTTTCAAAAGATATTTCAAAGCAGCCAAATATTGGAGAGGTGGCATGGCTGCTACTGGGGGCTTTTAGCCAGATTTATGTTGTAAATCAAGAGCAAGAAGCCCAGCAGGAGGATTCAAAATGTGAGTTTGGCCAGAAAGGAAGCATCAGTAAAGTTGTGAACTGCACAGGTAAAGCTGAGAGGATATCCATTGCTGAGAAGGAACCAGAAAATGGAAAAGATGGCCTGAGGGCATCACAGGAGGTGGCAGGTCTCCACCCATTGCAGCCTCAAAATTGCAAAGGTCAGGGGCCTTGCCTTGAGGCAAAATCTGCTGAGCCCTTTGTTCCAGAATGGTGGAGGAGGCAGAAGCACCAGTTTCCTGAATGGCACCAGCATGGAAAATTTATTCCTCGGAATCAGGGTCAGAGTACTCAGCAATCCATGTACTCAACCCCTACAGCGAACAGAGAAGAAAACTTGGCTACTGCTCCAGGTGGTGGCAGACTTTGGCGTCATCCACATGGCAGTTTTAGGCACATTGAGAATGCAGCGGTTCTGAGGTTAAGAAGGCTTCCACCTAGATTGCAGAAGACCTGGGAGGCCAGGCAGTGTGCCCCTGAGAGAGCAACATATAAAGCTGTGAGTGAGAAGCCTGTTCAGTGGAAACCCCAGAAGTTTGGAAAAGTCAGAAACATAGATCATGCAAAGAGGGAGCAAAGTCAGCCAGAGAGAAGCCATGGGAGCTTCATCTACCGAGAGTGCTGTAGGAGCAGAGCTGCATGGAGCTTACAATTTGCCACAGGTTGCTTCGGATGTTCCACAAGAATCTATAAGATTTAATGTTGTTTCTTTTGGATTTTGGACTTGTGCTGGTCCCAATGCTTGGTATCTTGCTGTGTGCACCTTTTGGAATGGTAATATGTATCTTGTACCTTTGAATGTTGGATGTGTTTAATTTCTGTTTGTGGAGAGGCTCACAGAGGCTTGGGACTTGGACTTTCAGCAATGCTGAAACTGTTGGGATGGGCAACTCTTAAACTATGGACTAGAATGACTTTTGCTTAAAGGGATGTGCGTGAGTGTTTGGGGGTCCAGAGGTGGAATGTTACAGTTTGTGTATAGATGTCCCCCTAAAGCCTCATGCAGTCATGGAGTAGCTTTTGGAATTCGTAATTGATTATTGTGGAAATGGGTGCTGCCTCTCCCCTTGGGCAGGTGATTTGCATTTCAGTGTAAGGAAGAGAAATTAGATGCTTGAGCAGCTGCTAGCTCTATCCCAGTGCTCTTGCTTTTAGCTACCACCATGGAAGGTTGCCCTCTGTCATGTAACAGTCTGCTTTGGAGCCAGCTGAATATGGACTGAAACTTCCAGTAACTGTGATCTAAATAAACTTTTCCTTCCCTCATTTTGAGTGTGGGGTGTTTGTCCCAACAACAAGAGAAGAGTAACTAAGACAATAGTTAAAAGCCTGAACAAGATTATCTAGTGCTTTACAATAAACATTTTAAAATCTACAACTTATCTCTTATTCACCTAAATGATAACTAGACCTAGGAAAAAAAGTAGAAGATCCTCCCTCTCACTAACTTTGGTCCCATAAGTGTGCTGCTTTTGGAGATAGCTCCTTTTGGTGTCACATAGAAGTTGATTCTCTCGACTGTGTCTCAGATTTAGCCTGCTGAAGGAGACCTATGCAGAATACTAAGCTGGGACATGGCTTTTATATGTGTGCTCCAGAATGAGTATAGTTCCTTTTTGTCTTATCTGACCCAGAGATGAGGTATGCGTCCTTTCCGTAAATTATGTTCTCATCTTTGGCATTAACAAATGCTCATTTTCTAAGGGCTTCACTTAGCTGGAACAGTTTTTCTAATTTTACATGTCTCTAAAAGGGAAAGTACAAAGAGATAGGAAAATTAGGAGTAAGGTCAAAGAAAGGAAACTGAAACACAGCAGGCCTAACATTTCCTCTATCATGTAGAAAGGGATCAGGGACAGTCCGTCCCAGTGAAAACTGTCTCCCAAGTCTTTAAGAATGGCTGCTGACCTAATATAATTTAGTTGGCAAAAGCAGTCCCATGTTTCATATACAAGTATGTATACTTTCTAAATCTGAGCTGGATTAAAAAGTCCCATTTTACAGAAGTTTATATAAGGTCCACTAGGAGGCTTTCTAATGTTATTCTAGTACTATAAGGTCAAGCAAGTAATATCAGTACATTTAGCAACTACTTCAAATGCAACATATACAAGTACAAAACACTCATAAAATATCCCACTGAAGAAACATCATAACTTTATAACATGTTTAAACTTAGATTCACCACATTTTGACCAACATTTTAACAAAACTATGTACAAAGCATAAGCAATTGTAAGCAATTTTAACAGAACTATATGAGACAAAACTGTATGAGGCAAAACATGAACAATTATAAGCAATGAGCAAAGACATATCAGCATTTGAAGCATAAAATAAAATTTGATACCTAAGAAGTCCCAAACTAAAATATATGAAAGAAATGAAAACTCATACCTCCATCCAGTGGTCTTGGTGGGACCTCCAAATGATATAGGGGAAAAAACAAAACTCCTGACCTGAAAGGTACCTGGAAGGAGTTCATGTTCTCTAAAACTGAAGAGTGAATTTTAGGAACAAATGGAGGTCATGAGCAGAATATATTTACTGGGGTAAAGAAATCTCCTGTCTGAGAGAGGTACAAGAGGGGATCCCCAAGTATGTGGTCCCTGGGATGCTGTCTCTTCCAGGGACTTTTATAGAGTATGACCATGTGGGTGTAAGGTGGAGAACATGGGAACTCCCTTAGGTGGGCATGAGGTGGTACAAAACTATGATCAACCAATGAGACTACAAGCACCATTGTTCAGGTAAAACTGATTAAGTCCAGGACCCAATGGGAAAGCAATTCACATAGCAAGTGGGCACAAATATAGAACAGAATTTTGTCCAGTAGCCAGTTGGTGGCAGTTGCATTAGTGACTCTTCTTGGCTTCCTCAAGATGATGATCAATTCCAGATGTTTATCTTTAGGGAGGTAAGCATTTACTTGATCTTTGATCTTTAGATCTGGCCCATAGCAGGGGCATCCATCCCTCTTACAGTTGTAAGGTATCTTATTTTCTTTGTTATCTTCTCTGAGGGCCTAGCCCTGTCTGATTGCCTATATTTCTATCTAACTCCACTGCTGCAACACTGTCACTTCCATTATACAGAAACATTTCAATTTCTGGATTTCAACAACTTCTATTTTTCCTGAGTGCTTCCTATTTCACAAACTGATACTTTTCTTCCTGCTTATGTGCTCCAGGACTCAGGACTTCCAGTGTTGTCAGACTCATTTACTCTTTTAGTGATCTGGACTCACCTTATCCTTGAACACAGCAGTTATCAAATGATGTCTTCCACATTTGCCCCTGTACTCTAAACCCTGCCCTGAGCTTGAGATATGTAAGTTGTCTATCTACTTACTACCCAACTTGGACAGCTAGAGAGAATCTCAAAAAACCTGTCTTTTTCTCCAACCTTTTGCTTCTCAGCAGTTCAGTCAAAACAAGGAGCTCTCTCTTGATTTCTCTCTTTGCCTCTCACCTATTAGCAAGTACATGAGTCCTGTCTTCAAAATATAGTTGACCATTTTCTCTCTCTCTCTCCCTTCTCCTTTTCCTTTCCTCTCTCTCTCTCTCTCTCCTCTTTGTTCTTTTTTAACTTACACAACAGTAATTTATTTATTAACAGAAAGAAACTTGAGTCTTATCTGTAGTCAGGGACTGCTTCAATTTCCCTCCCTTCCTGTGATGCTGTCAGAGGAGATGGGAGTGACACATATTTGGTGTCTGTCATGTCTTTGTATCCTTCAGTGCTACTTCATCCATTCACTGATCTTTCTGGCAAGGAAGCCATTTTGTTTTGCTTTAGCCACCCTGACTCAAGACAGTCACTTCCTCTTGCCTCAGCTGTTGGAATTGTTTTCCAGCTTATTTCCTGTGTCCACCCATGCTGCTATATTCCTTTCATCTTCTGCCCTGTTTGAAATGCAAGTCAGTCTGTTAGGACTTGCAAAGCTTGCCCAGCGGCCCCCAGGTCAGTGACATCAGCACCAGCTGCTAACTTGTTAGAAAAGAGGGGATCAGCTCCCTCCTCGTTAAAGCAGAAACTCTGGGGGTGGCCAGTGATCTGCTTTCACTCCCAACATTCTCTGATTTGAGGAGGTTTCCAGAGGCTGACACGTGGGAAACACAGACTGCATCACCTGACTCTCTGACCTAGCCACAGGCTGTTCCTCCCTCACCTCATTCCTGTCTCACCAGCCTGGCTGCTCGAAAAAGAACAATCCACAGAACCTTGGTTGCTGTGACCCTCAGCCTGAGCTGTCTTTCCAGACACGTGGACTCTTCTGCCCCCACATCCATTGTGCAGGTGTTGCAGCCTCAGAGAGGCTTTCCTTGTCTGCCCTTTAGAAAGCCACACCCCTCCCCTTTTCTTCATAGCTGTTGTTGCCATCCATCATATTTTATGTTTATTATCTCAGGGGATTCTGGCTGTCCCCTTCAACCAAACCCTCAGCCCGTGGAACATTGTCTAGTTCTTAGCAAAAGCTCGGTAAATTATTGTTGAATGAATGAATGAACTGCTAGTATTTAATTAGTGGGAAGTGGTTTGTGATGAGGAAAAGCTTCATCTGCTTAGAGAACTCAGCTCAAAACAATACACAACACTTTGTCTCCCCAAGTGTTCAGTGTATGGTGACTTTATAAATGTTTTCTTGGAAAAATGTTCTTTCTTTCCTGATGGTAATTTACTGGTGACTGATAGGTGCTTTCAGGCAAGCAGCACAACAGAGAAACAGGCAGAAGGAATAAGGCAAAGGGGCATTATTTTCTTTGAGGACACGGGAGAGAATGTGGGGAAGGGTGAGGAATTCTGTCTATTGGAACAAAGGGAGGTTGAGGCTTTTATGGCCTTTTGCCAGGGGTGGAGTTTGGAGGGGATGTTTAGATATACCTGAGGGATCTGACTGGAGTCTTCCCTGGGGCTGGGAAGGGTGAAAGTAAATTATGTCTGGGCTAAGTTGGAGAAATGGGGAGGTGATCTTGGGAAGATGGGCTTTTGTTTTAAGGGCATCAGCCATATTAGATGATCACCATAATGATTTCAGCAATTCATACTAGTGCCAGAACCTATCAGTGACCAAAACTTTTTATATTGATCCTGGTGAGGTATATGAGTTCAGAGAAAGGTGTACCCATGCCTCCATACACAGGAAAGTCTTGAAGACCATCATCCCAGTGTGAGCAGCAGCTACTGCTACTTTTTTTTTTTTTTGTGACTGTGGGACCTGTTTTTGAGATGGTAATGGGTCTGTAAAATTCTGAAGAGGCCATGAAGACTGAGGTGTTGAGATGGCCTGTGGCTATAGGCTGTTCCCTGGCTCCTCAGACGGTTGTGCCCAGCCTACAAGTTACACCTAAGCCATCCATTTTCTTTTCACATCATTTGTGTCCACCCCCTCCCCACAACCCCATGCCTGTGCCTGTGCCTGTGAATGTGCTGCCCAGAGCAAAGCCTGTGCCTGGCAGTGTGCCTCACCTTCAAGTCTCCATTCCTCCTGCTGCCTGGAAAGATCACCCCCTGAGAAAGGCCAAGGTGGGGAAATGCCTCTCATTCCCATCAGCCTTCCTATTTACATCAGAAACTGAAGGCCTTGGGGGTTTCAGGGAATAAAATTTCAAAGGCTGGATTTCAGTGAAGGAAAGAATGAAAATGATCTCTGCTGGAGCCATCCTACCAGTCCTTGAAAAATATAAAGTATTCAGCTGATTTTTATTTTCTGTGTGAAAGCTGTGCTTTTTATTTTAGCTGTTTTATTTTATCAAAATAATAATGTCAAATTTTACTTTGTGAATTTTCAAGCTTAGCCCCCTACATAGGAAGAACAAGGAACATAATCATTATTTGCTGCAAATAAGAACTAGAAAAATCAAATTGGAAAAACAAAAAACAAAAAAACCCCAAACACCACACAGATATATCATGATATTAACTTTATTAAAATAGACCTACTATTGAATGATTGCCCTGTTGTTTTCTTTCCCCATGGTTTGCTATGCCTTTGTTATCTTTCAGAAAATCTTAGGCCGTAGGACGATCAATTGTTCTACAGTTTAAACTCGGCCCAGTGTAACACTTCTTTTTCTTAGGTTGCTTCATGTGAAAACATGAAACTAAAGCCTGGCTTTTCCTTGTTTCTTCCATGATTTCTAGCAATTCCACTGCCATTGGTAAATGCTGATTTCTTTTTACCAGTGGAACATTTGAATTTTTCTCTTAAGTCAGCATAGAATTTCAAATATATGCTGAGAGCTGACAATCCCTTTCAGGGTAAGCACATTGTTGAAGCTTATGAATAAAGATTACTCTCCATCTGTCTCAGATTTCATTAAGGATATTAACCCTTTGCCATATATATTACAAGTCATTTTTTCCAGTTTCTTATGTAACTTTTCATCTGCCTTTTTAGTGGTATATTGTCCCTTAAATACTTTATGTTTGTGTATTGTCTTTTAATCTCTTCCTTTGTAGTCTACCCTCTCACTTAAAAGGAAAAAATCCCTATGCAGGAGGCCATCCTGTGGGTTGGGCTGTGTTAGATTCAAAATACAGGTCAGCCTTGGGGACTTTGATTACTTAGTTTTCCTATTCACATCCCAACAGGTAACTTAATATTTTTTTCTCAGCGAGAACTGGATTTTGTTTGTCTAGCTCTCATTGTTACTACAGTCATAGCAGAGACTTTAGCCTTCTCTTTTGGAGCAAATTATTAGTGTTAGGGTAAAGGACTGGCAGTACCCAGGATGGGGGTGGTTGTGCCATCACTATCTGACCTGTCACTGCTGAAAATCCCTGGGTCAGGCTGTGCTCTGAAGTCACAATCCTTCACAACAGTGAAGAATGTCAGCTTTATCTCAGTCAGATCCTCCACAGTAGTTTAACACTTGTTTTCTCTATCCTCAAAAAATATCTTCTTTAGCCCAACAAAGCAATGCTCATCTCTGTTTTTACCCTTTATAAGCATGCGCTTTTGCTTACATGTAGTTGTGATCAGAATGGGAAATCGTCTTCCAGTTAACATTGCAGTGCTTGCATCTTGCTGTAATTCTATGTACTCAGCACTTTCAAAGTCACCTCTGTTTACCCAGATTCGGGTTCCATGCTCTTCCTGTGGCCTCAGTTTTCTAATTGCCATCATCATCTACATTTCCTTTTAACTTCTCATGGATAACCTACTTAGGCTTCTTCAGAAGGTCTAGGAAAATTGCTTATGGGGAAGAATCTCAAAGATGTGGCATAGCTCAAATACTTTCTGCATTTAAAAAACTCTATTGCTTAATGCCCTCCATTAACTCTTATTGTAATAATGGTGATGATTCTTAGGTATTTCAATTTCATTTTCTTGTTTAAAATCTTTTTTATTAATGCATCCTACCCTATACCTTCCTTCTTTTTATCCCTCCCTTCCACCTCCCCATTCTTCATTATTCTCTTCCTCTTGCCTGCTTTCACCTTTTTAAGATTCTACATGCAGTATTATGGAGACCATGTGATACCTGTCTTTTTCAATCTGGTTTGTTTTGATTGACATGATCTGTAGTTCCTTTCATTTTTTTACATCAGTAGTTCTTTATTGAAGTATGAACAGCATTTGCATTAAAACAGAAACATCTTTATACTGTCTACAAAATTTGAGTCTCTGCTAAAATATGTGTTCAAGTTTTTAACTTAAATGTACATAAAGCGTGAGGAATGCCTCAGCAATCTGCACTTCTTCTCCACATCATCTGCCTTGTAGGTGTTGATGTCTAAATTGGACAATCATAGATGTGAATTTCCTGATCCTCTCCAGCAGACACAATTTTTGAGCCATTTCCATTGTATTTTACTCCCCAGATTTCATCCTGGTGATCAAAGGAGGTATTGTTATAGGCAGATAAATTAGATGAAAATATTACCAGCAGTCAGATAGGGCCAGGCCCTCAAGGAGACAAGATGAAAGACAAAGTGATTTTACAGCTTTGCAAGAGACAAACACCCCTGCTGTGGGCCAGACCTCAAGACAAAAGAAAAAAACAAATGTAGCCATATATTTCCCTAGGAATGCATATCAGGGATTGATATTCTAAATAGATACCAATCACCTTAAAAGAGTCTAAATGAGTCAGTAACCCAACCCCCAATAGGAAGAGAACCTGTTCCTGTTCAAGCCTGCTTGCTTCCTGACTCCCTTCCCCATTTGGTGTTGGATTTAATTAATTTTACCTGAGCAATGGTGCTTGTAATCTCATTGGTTGACCATAGTTTTGTCTCATATCATGCCCACCTAAGCGAGTTTCCATCTTAGATCCGCCCCACTGCATGGTTTTGCACTATAAAAGTCCCTAGAAGAGACACTTTCCTGGGCACCACCCACTCGGGACCCCTCTCCTGTCCCTCAGACAGGATCTTTCTTTTCCCTTAATAAATATGTTCTTTTCATTACCTCCACTTGTTCCTAAAATTAATTCTTCAGTTTTAGAGAACACAAACTTGTCCCAGGTACTTTTCAGGTTAGGAGATCAGTTTTTCCCTATGTTATTTGGAGGTTCCCTATTGGAGGTCACTCATCCAGATCAGTTTTTTCTTCCTGTATCGGTATGAGCACCAGTCCTTGTTCCAATATTCCACACTTTCTATAGGGGTCCATTGGTCTTACTGCGAATGGTTCTACCCCTGGGAGACACAGTGGTAGGAATGAGAAAGACAGACAAGATGAAAAGCTGAGCTAGGTGGTTGCCAGTTTGCCTGATGGGCAAGACTAACTCAACTCACACAAAAATGATCCTTTATTTATACTTTTGCAAGGTTTGTATCACATGACACAAGGTTGATTAGTGACTATTAGCTGGCCTGAATGAGACAGGATGTTTTTCTCAGCACTGAGGTAGCTTGTTTGCTTTAGGCACTGAGGCTTAGTCTCACCTACATACACTTGATCAATTTCATGGCTTCCTGTGGCTTCCAACAATTTTCACACTTTTGTCAAACGAACTGGAGACTAAGTGAGTATCATCAGGACAGAAGGCAATGTTCAGCACCTGGAGGTGTGGCCCCTCAATGTGCTGACAGGCTGACATGCTGTATACTATAAATCTTGATGCAGCCATCATCTGATGCAGTGACAAGGAGCTAAGAGTCTGGGGAAAAGGTCAAGAACTGGATGGGCATGGTATGGCTCTCCAGAGAATGCAGAAGTTTCTCTGTTGCAATATCAAAAATGTTGATAATTCCATGTATGGCTCCACTGGCCAGGTGCTTCCTGTCAGAACTAAAGGTGATACTGAGAATGAACCTTCCTCTTGTGTTCAAAGAATATACATTTTTCTCACTTTTCACACTAAAGATGTTCACTTTCCCCACATGACTTCCTGTGACCAGACATTGGGAGTCTGGAGAAAAGGCTGAAGTCCTGGCATTCACAAGTCCTGCATTTACAGACTTTATCTGTTTGACATTTTCTAAGTCCCAGAGATAAACGTGAGCATCCAGAGAACTGGATGTGGCTATGAATAGTGTGTGGTTGATGTGTATAGACACCATCCCCAGCTGGTGGCCCTTCAGGCTCCACTGCACATCCAGCTTCTCATCAGACATTTCCAGACCTTCACTAGGTCACCTAGGGATCCTGTGACCATCATTTCAGAGTTTTCCTTCTTGCTTGTCCTCCAGGTGACTGACCAAATAGCATCATCATGGGCTTGCTCTTGCTTGAAGAGAATACTGTACTGGTTGGTCATGTCCTCAACCAAGAAGAGGGGCTAAAGGTCAGACAGCTCATAGTGCTCCTCTCTTCCATTTTGATATCCCTATAGAAACATAATTTTAATTCTCAGTTTAATATTAAAAAGTGATATAGTTGGTCAAATTATAATTCTGTTATTAGTCTTTATGGGGAACTTCCATACTGATCTCATAACTGCACTCATTTGCATTTCTACCAGTAATGTAGAAGAATTCCTTTTGCCCCATATTCTTACCAGCATTTAATATATTTTAAAAATGTTCATAGCTGTTCTGACTGGGGTGAGATGGAATCTCAGTGTAGTTTTGTTTTATGTGTTCATCATAGCTAAATGTGCTGAGCATATTTTCATATACTTACTGATCATTTTTGAAGCCATTTGAAGTCATCTTATGGTTTTGACATGTTTGACTCTGTTAGATTCAAAAGGTTGGTCAAATTTTATTTTTTGTTTATATTTATGTGTTTGGTACAGGGTTTCACTACATAGCTCAGACTCATAGTGATCCTTCTGTTTTCAGTCTCCCTAGTTCTGGGATTACAGGTGTGCACCACCATGCCTGAATTCAGTCCTCAGCTAAGAGAGTCTCGAGAGCGGAGCTGTTGAGGCATGCAGGACCAGGGATCGAACCAGGTCCCCTGCTAGCCAAAGCAACACTCAGTTTGCTTAACTCTCTCACTGGCCCAAATTTGGACTTTTTAAAACTTCTTTCATGAGTATGTTCAATTTGTTTGTCCACTTACTGATTGGGCTTTTTGATATTTTTTTGATTTCTTTATGCATCTTAGATAAAAATTCTGTGTCAGAAGTGTAGCTGGTAAAGATTTTCTCCCACTCTGCAGGCTGTCTCTTCACTCTGTTCTTTTCCTTGTTTTGTTCTTTTCCTTGTTTTCCTTCTTAAATTGATGTGGTGGATCTGCTAATTGTTGCTATCATTTCCTCTGCTTCTGGAGTCCTACTCAGAAAGTCCCTGCCTGTGTCTATTGATTCAAGCATGTATCCTGTCTTTTTTTAGCACTTGAAAGTTTCAGGTCTTATACCTAGGTCTTTGGTCCATTTTGAATTGATTCTTGTAAAATGAGTGATATTAATCTATCAATCTTTTATATATGGCTAGTATGGTTATCCACTTTTGCCAGCATATTAGTTAAAGATGTTATCCTCTCTGTAATGTATTATTTTAGCTCTGTTTTTAAGAATCAGAAAGCTATAGTTGTGTGGTGTTATTTACATCTTTGGGTTGTGATATGGTTTCATTTATATTGGTCTATGTGTTTGTTTTTGAGTGAGTAGAAGTTATTTTTGTTACTATGCCTTTATGGAATAACTTCCAATTGGGCTTAATGCTTCTAGCCTTGCTCTTTTTTTTTTTTCCCTTAGAATTACTTTTACACTGTGACTTCCATGTTCCCATTTGAATTATAGGATAGTTTTTTTTTTTGTTTTTTCCTAATTCTGAAGAGATTGCATTGAGTCTATAGACTGCTTTTGGTAACATGCCCATATTGATAATATTCATTCTACTGATCCATGGTATGTCTATCATGCAAGGACTTTGTACTACTGTCTTCTTCAGATTCTTTTTTCATGTTCTGCGATTTTCTTTCTTTCTTTCTTTTTCTGTATTTATAACAGGTCTACAGGGTCTCACTATGTAGATCAGACTCACAGTGATCCTCCTGTTTTCAGCCTCCCAAGTGCTGGGATTACAGGTATGTGCCACTACACCCACTCTTAGACACTGTCTCAGCAGGGTCTGGGAGTGGGACTGGCATGGCAAGCTGGGGGTCAAACCCTGTCTCTGCCTAAGCAGGCTCTTTAGTGTGCTGAGCTATCAGGCCAGCCACATTATTTTTCTCTTATTAATTGCCTAGACATAATAATTCATCAACCTTATCTTCAAGTTCACAAATTCTGTCTTCTGTTTGATTTTGTCTATTAGTGAAGCTTTCTTTCTTTGTTGTTCTTTTTAAAATTAATTTTAATGAACAGAAATAGCAATGAGACAATTTTGCAACAGGTTAGTAGGACAGTTCTAATAATTAATACATTTCACATTGCTGTCTTTGTTGTATATGTTCAGAGTACAAGATGTAGACCTTATATCTTGTATAAACACTATTAGTACTTACTCTTTCTTCTCAATGAACCAAGAGAAAGTAGCTGTATGTATAGCCCAATAGTATTGGTGAAGTTTTCACATGACTTATTGTGCTTTTTAATTTGTGTGTGTATGTGTGTGAGTATGTGTGTGTGCGCATGCACACGTGCATGCCAGGGATTAAATTCAGGACCTTGCACTTGCGAGGCTGATGCTTATGCTGCTAAGCTATCTCCCTGACTCTCTCTCTCTCTCTTTCTTTTTTTTTTTTTTTCATTATGTGTTTGGTACAAGGTCTCACTACACGGCTCAGACTCATGGCAACCCTCCTGTTTTCTACCCCACCCCAAGCACTGGGATTACAGGAGTGTGCCACCATGCCCGGACCCATTTGCTTGCTCAGTGCACCCCAGGAACTGGGCTGGCGAGGCATAAGAGCCAGGGATCAAACCTGGTCTCTACTCTTGCCAAAGCAGGCACTTAGTCTGCTAAGCTATC